>JAXIVJ010006136.1:10000-68947 GCA_036785665.1 Chirona hameri
CTGACTACTGACTTCACTACTGACTACTGACTACACTACTGACTACTGACACTATCATATCGTGGGTGAAGAAATGAAGTGTATACGGTCCTACCACCAAAAATTCCAACACTATATTTCTCTCCCGACACAAAGTACGTCCCCATTTCGTGCCGGAAGTCCACAAACTTCTCATCCAGACATATGTTCTCCCTTGATGTCTTTCCCCGCCTGTTAGATTGGGCCGAGGCTGCTGCTTGCCATTGTCGAACAGGACACGGGTTGGTGAACGTTGCAGCCAGGCCCGTCTCTGGGTTCCAAGGCTGTCTCTGGGCTCCATCCCACCGACTGCGATGTTATTCCATTGAGAGTGCTGGCTGGTGTGGGATGACGGCCTTTCCGTGACTGGAGGGCTTTCCGATGACGACACAGTCTATGGGTGTCAGATTGCTCCACCTACTGCTGTCTTGCAGCCCCCATCGGCTTTACGGCGACGGGTGCCCGGAGCCACCAACGTTCCGTCTCTCATTATCGAACAGCCCCCCCCCCCCTCCTTCCCTCCATCATGCCGACTCGTCCTGGAACCGCCTGCCGACGGCCGTCACCGGCTCTTGGATTCATGCCGAATTTGCACATCAGCTAGGAGGTCTCAGCGAAGGTTTTGACGTCGGCGGAATTTGTGTTCGTAACATTTGCGCACTCTGTGTAATGCTTGTGTTGTACCTACACTTGCGATTTTAACTGCGTGTTATATGGAATGGTTAAAAAATGCAACGTATGAAAAATTTGGTAGGAAATGTATTATGCTATTCTTTTAGTATGTCTTCATTATATGATTGAATTGATCTGATGTCTTTATTATTCGACGAACGACTTAGAAACATTACATATTTTCACACAAAAAAACGTTGACGTGCTCCCAAGAAGGCTCACAAAATAAATAATCCCGTTCTAAGCGAAATGTCCACAACGATATGGTTGCATACCACTTCCTATAGGCTCTGACGACTTCTTGGGAAATAGCGAGCCACTACTAACTTTTGCTGCAGCGAGCGTTAGGAATTTGGCGCCTCTTGTCTGATTTCTCATAAATATATTAGCTTGGAAACGAGGACGAAAGATGGAACGTCCAATTCATCATCTTCCTGTGGCAGTCGCCACAACATTCGCAAAGCGACGCGACGATGACTCGATGGCATCGTCGATAATGACGCGAAAGGTATCGTCCTTTTGATATTTTCATAACATCACTCATACAAATGTTGTTCATGTTGATTGATAATCTCTGCATGTTCAATATGGAGCATCAATGCAAGAAGATTACAAACAAAAGTTATCCTCGATATTTGTGAATATGCAGTGTAGTTGGAACGGTATTCCGATTTATCCGGAAATTAAATCAGATTCGTATCATCCAGCCGCTTAACCCTATTCCCTTTATATAACCCTTTAACCCTATTACCATATGCCGAGATACCCTTTCAACATTAGCACGTGCTTTCGGGAATCGCTTTCGGCCCGCTGCGGCTAGTGTTGAAGAATGAAGGTATCTGGGACACGATTTGGCCCGGGGCATTTTTAGTTTCCCAGACAATTATTTAACAGAATATTCAGAGCGGAAGTGCCAAAATCACATACATATTTGCCATATTTATGATTACTGAATTTGTCGAATAAACCAAGGAATAAACCCTGTGAATCGCCTTAAAACAGTGTTGCACTGTCACATACGTAACTATTTATTGTATTAAATACAACACACATACATATTGATGCGCATATTATTCGGATATCTGACGCCAATAACATACGGCAAAACGAAATCGTGTGCAGACAATTCATAGCACTGCGTAATCATACTTGCCTACTGATTTGATTATGGACAAAGGTGATCGCTTCATAGTGCCCGCTATTATCCTTCCTTGCTGCAATCGACAGAAGAGCACACGCGTAAGGTGAGTGTCGCTTTGCACCACTCCAGAAGATTGACACTGTTCTGTTCTTTGCAGTGTTCTTGAAGTAGTTTGATCCGTTGCTCCATTATTTTTCATCACAGTAGAGCATCTGAATCGCGACTGGATTCTATTAGCTTTCTTCTTCTCTCTTATCGTGTTTCTCTTTTCGTGGAGATCTTGATTATTGGACATTCGGAAACCCAAATGCAGAGAAAAAGGCCTTTATACACGAATGTCACAGTGCGTACCTAATAGGCTGATTAAATACTTGAATTTCAATAGATCCAATCTGTAAAAGAACACAGTACATAAACGGCTATGGTAAAATAAATACCTCCCTTGGGCCGGCAGTTTGTTTAAGTCCTCGGGCATCCTGAAATTTTTGCACTCGCCCTACGGGCTCGTGCAAAAATGTATCAGGCTGACCTCGGACTTAAACAAACTTTTTCCCGGCCCCGGGAGGTATTATATATTCCCTGCGGGGGCAGATTCTGCTCCCCGGTGGTTTATCACTTGCCGCTTCTAAACCGTTAGGCCTAGCGTCCTGAAACTTCGTGACTTTTTCCTAAATTGAATGGCGCGTGTTGTGTTAAATTTTTTGAAAAAAATCGTCCTGCAGAGGCGGTTCCAGGCTCCTGTTTTAGGGAGGGTGTTACGAATGCGGTTTTGCGGCGCATACTTCCTTCGTGGTTTGCAGTGCAATATATGCGTCAGAAACAATTTCAATGCAATATGCATCATAGATACTGGGATTGTTCATATTTTTTGGGCAGACGCGCACTCAGGATAAAAAAAAATGGGAGGCGATACCCACCTTCAAATTAGATACAACTTCAAATTAGTAAGATGATAAAAGCGTTACGCGCATGGTGCCCCATGTTTTTTCCTGGATCCGCGTATGCGCAATATATCAAATTTAACAAATTACAGCATATAATTCCCACATGTGACGTTCATGTTGTCCCAAACAATCACGAACAGCACATATTTTTTCTTCTTCAGAACCCCCCCCCCCCATTTTACATTCCCTGAATATGCCTATGATTTTTTTTGTCTTTTTATATATTAAAGAACATTACATTTGAAGCTCAAAAAGTTTGAAGCATGAAAATCGGTTGAGCCACATGGCCGCAATGACCTTTCAAAAAACGCCCAAAATATTAGGATGTTTTGCCCCCTTCCCCCCATTTGTAAATAAAACAAAAATGTCGGGGTCCAAAAAGAGCGATCTTGTCGTGACGCATCGAATGGCGTTTTCCCCATCGAAATCGACCGAGCGGTTCTCGAGATCTCTGGGGGGGGGGGGCAGAATCTGCCCCCCGCAGGTTAACGTAATTCTGGCCGCCCGCTGGGAATAGGGTTAAGATCATCCTCACAAAACCCGCCTTCAGCCACTCTGTGCAACCCTGGGAATTATAATAAAACCTCCTACGTCGTCAATACATAAACCAGAAATTAAAATGGAAGTTAATGAAGAGCTACCAGTCCTGTTTTTTTTTATCGGTTTGCTGCCTGCTTGGAGCATACATATTTCTGGCTCTACAGACGCAATATGCGGCACCGTGGTCATAGCAACCAACTCAAAGAGACGCCTTCCGCCAGCTGATTGTTTACCAGAAACCGGCGCGAAGGTGCATTATAACAGTGACGGATTGCTGCCATCTCTCCGCGTGCGGGGAAAGTGCTGCCATATTGACATATGTCGTGAGGCCGTGAGGGAGTTCGCATTGTGATGAATGTTAAACGTCCTGTGCTTGGAGCTACTATAGTCTGTTCCACGTATCTTCAACGGTCATTCAAAAATGTCTGAGCTAATAAGCACGATATTTAAAAACAAAACACAAAAATACCAAGAAAGTTAAAGGCATTTGAGGGGGCGTTTTTCGCCCCCCCCCTGGTTATCTTCCGAACCAATAACCGCAGCGAGACGTGCAAGAAGGAAATTTAAATATCTCAATAAGACGCATCCAAAGCATACACGACATTTTCAAAAAAGGTCACATGTCAGGTCACGGTTAGGTCAAAGGATATTCGAGTTTTTGGGCCATACTTTCCATCAAAGCCTTATATTACGACTATTATCGCACAAAGTGCTCTCAAAGGTATAATACATATCCCGCATAAGCAGAAGTGAAATTGTAAGCAAAGGTTAAGGTCAAGGTCAGGTCAGAAAAGGTCTCAGGTCTACAAAAGCCATGCAGCACATGTTGTATGGGTTATTTTACACGTATAATTCGATGGTTGCGGTCATTTTCATAATTTGACACTATATAAGGTCAGGTCAAGTCAGATAAGGTCAAAATTTGAAAATGATAAATATAAATAAAAAAGGCATGTGTCTAGACCAGTTTTGTCTCAGAAATACAGTGCTGGCATTTATGTGTTTGTATCTGGTCTAATTTTACCACAGGGGACCTTCCTTCCTCTCGGGGATGCTCAAATGTCTGGGGATGCCTTGCAGGCTCGTAACAGGCAGGGGACTAATATGAGCATACAATAGAACACGGAGCATCGTGGAAATGAGGCTGTGAGCGTCAATAATGGCCTGGTTTGTTAGCGGGATGAATAATGGCCTGGTTTGTTAGCGGGATGAAAAAAGACGGCTGTCTTAGAAGGTCACAGGTGAAAGATGTAGTAAAACGACCACTTCCTTAGGCAATAGGCGTGGTGTAACGGGTAGATGTAAGAACGGCAGAAGATTCTGCGATATAATAAATAAATACGACTCTGAAATGATACCAGCCACATGGCGTAGATTCTCCAAGAAACCCAGTCGACATCAGGGCCGGCACGTTCAGCTCAGTCAGCTCGTATGTTTCATGTATTGTTGCTTGACCTGGTTCATTATTCTTTTGGGAATTTCAGGTGTTAATTTGAATATTATATTAAGTAGGTACCTAAGTAACTTCGGTGAAGTTTTCGCAATGTATGTACACGTGATGTGTAAGAATGCAAAGTTATATAATTATATATTAAAGGTAAGTGTCTTTATAAACTAGAGATCCGCCAGCTTTCCGTAGTTGGCAGAGATCCAAAATCAGGGGCCACCCACGAACACACGTGCCGACTGACTTCGATTCCGACTCATGCGAACTCATACATTTACCCGCTCACAAAACCTCAGGTCGATTGGTCCGGCAGTTTCCGAGATCTGAAAGCGGCAGTCGCAAGTGCGCACGTGCCAACACACATTATTTATTGCGTGCAATATAACTAGTGCCCGTGCATGAAGCCATACAGCAAATTGCAAGTCAATCTAGCCGATACTTTGGGAGATATAGTCCCAGAACACGAGGACATCAATTTACACCCCCTTTGCACCCGGCACGTGCTCGCGGACTTATCGGTTGGATGCAAGGCTAAAATATCTTGTCGTTTTGTCGTCCTCACCGGCAGCCAAGGACATGGAATTTCGGCGACCACATTTGGTGTTCTGCCGAGGTTACCGAGTAAAAAATAATGAAATGTCTACCCTAGCCCAATCCACCTATCCTAACCCAGCTGTATCTGTATGTGCTAGGCATATGTTTTTGTTTCGACCTCTGCTTCTCGCATGCCTTCGTTCTAAAACACGCCGTCGTGTTTACAATTACATTTACAATTACATTTGCTGCGCGGGTTTACAATTACATTCAAAATCACTCACGCAGCAAAAACTATACTGTAGGTATACTTAGATATACTATACATTCAATAATATATACTGTATCGGCGAGACAACCACGGCTGTCGTCCGGACGGTCCGGAAGACCACTCCCGGCGACCCCTTTAAAAGGGACCAATGACATACTGCGCATACCCTTGGTTGTCGCGGTTGTCCTAATGTCTGCTGAATCTGGTATATTTAGTATGCTTTTTCTGGCAGAGTTACTGGTATCAGCAAACGCGTCCCTTCCGGTCTTACCCTTCCATTGTTCTGACCAGTCCCCGGTCCCACGTGCCACCAACGGCCATCCAAGCGGCATTCCTTCTTGCCCCCTCCCTGTCCGCTGCGCGGCGGCCGGCGGACACAGCGGGTGGTCCGTCCAGCGTAACTCCCGCCCGGCCGGCCCGACATTCCTATTTCAACTATTTTTAACACATTGACCCCTTCAGTCATTCAGCGCGCTGCGCGCGAGTGGCGCGGGGGAAGTACAGTGCGCTGTGCGACGCACTGAATCCTTGTCCAAACTTGTGTAGTGACGAATTCCACGCTGAAGTTGTGACGATGGTTGTGAGAAGTCACAGGGGCATATGAACAACGCAAAATCAGGTACAGACATAACTCGCTTTTGATTGGGGTCTCAGCCGAACGCCATTCACGGGGGGTGGCAATATTTGTCCAATGCTCTTCCTGGTTAGTGGTTATTTTCCGAACCAATGATGGCAGGGAGACGCTCAATGCGGCAATGGAGTTAGCTCTATGTGCATTTTTGCACGTCTAATCCATGTATCGACATCCCGTTTTCTGCTTTCGGGTACTGCTCAATATTTAAGTCAGAAAAAGTCCGGCAGTATTGATAGTGCACTAGGGTGTATAATGGCACCAATTGCGCACATTTTGAACTATGAATTTGAATATCGCAGGACGGCAACCACCAACCCCGATCTTAATTTCGACGACAACCACGAAACCATTTTTTTTAGCCCTGGTTGGATGGAAGCCATGGGGTGCCAAATAATGAAAGTTAGTTCCATTTTCCATCCACATACCGTTTGTCGTACCCATAGCTCGCACCGTTCTCGAAAACGAAACTCCTAGCCAGAGGTCCCCATGAGGGTGCCAATTTACACCCCTTGTGCCCTTGGCGCGGCAGAAGGGGTGTATCAGGGGTGCTCGCGCGGGTATCGGTTGGGTGGGAGCCACGAAGGTTATGGTGGAAGCCCGTTTCATGTCCTATCCGCACACCGATTTTGGTATCCGTAGCTTGTACCGTTCTCGGTCACGAATCTCCCAGGCGGAGGTCCCCTAAAATTGTTTCGATGCCCCGTGCTGGCGTCATATGCACCCGCACTGTCGCCACCACAAAAAAAAACACGTAACCTCCTGTAGCGTCTATATTTTCACAAAGTTTGATGCCCCGGCGTCGCAACATGTGACCTGCAGGCCCCAGAAATCCCGATTTCGGAGGTGCCTCGCAGTACGTGCCACGTGCACACTGCACCACTGAAAAGTGCAAAAGCACAAATCCACCGGACGTGTCTATGCACTCTGAATTTTTTTTTGCGAGCGCCGCGCACGGTTTTCCCACTAGCCGCCAGAAACCATGTACAGACGTCAGACAAAGAGACAGACGGAAATGAAAACAAAAACTAGCTGCCAACTTCACCCCCAAGAATAAATCTCCGGAATGCCGAAGAAAACTCAAATGCTAAAAGCAGGTGACTTTTCTTATAGGCATCCCTACGATTTTGGATAATAAATGTAAGGGATGTTATTTCCCGAACTGTAACCCTGTAACTCTGAAGCCATTTCTACGCAAAATTGTATTCATGCCGTGCCTGTCGGAGCCTATACTAATCTAATACAGTCGCGAAAGGTAGCTCCGGTAAGGTAAAGGTAAGGTAGAAAGGTAGCTACCAGTCACGAAAGGTAGCTCCGGTAAGGTAAAGGTAAGGTAGAAAGGTAGCTACCAGTCACGAAAGGTAGCTCCGGTAAGGTAAAGGTAAGGTAGAAAGGTAGCTACCAGTCACGAAAGGTAGCTCCGGTAAGGTAAAGGTAAGGTAGAAAGGTAGCTACCAGTCGCGAAAGGTAGCTCCGGTAAGGTAAAGGTAAGGTAGAAAGGTAGCTACCAGTCGCGAAAGGTAGCTCCGGTAAGGTAAAGGTAAGGTAGAAAGGTAGCTACCAGTCGCGAAAGGTAGCTCCGGTAAGGTAAAGGTAAGGTAGAAAGGTAGCTACCAGTCGCGAAAGGTAGCTCCGGTAAGGTAAAGGTAAGGTAGAAAGGTAGCTACCAGTCACGAAAGGTGGCTCCGCAGCTGCGTATTTCCCGTGGCCTGCGCTCCGCCTGAAAATCAGCGCCGAGAGGCGCCTCGCCACTTCTGAGCGAGTTTGTCAGGTAAATACACAAAGTGGTTTCTGTGAGTCTCTTCTCCTCTGGCGTCTATCATAAACAACGATAGGCACAGTGAGGCCATGCACAGACATCCAAGTTGCTTGGTCTCGTGAATTTGAATGCCGATGTGTTGGATAGACGAATATTGAGGCTTGCGAGACTTGGAATCACAAAATAAGAATACAAAACCAAGACAAAATTACTCAAAGATGATAGTAGTACACTCGCAGAGTTTGAACTAACATGATAGAGCATGGTCAGTTAGAGATTGTTCCTCGCACCGTTTTCATTACCTCCGACTACAGCCCTCCATGGGACACATTTTCAGCCCAACTAGAGCCCTCCATGGGACACATTTTCAGCACTTTTTCAGCCCAACTAGAGCTCTCCATGGGACACATTTTCAGCCCAACTAGAGCCCTCCATGGGACACATTTTCAGCACATTTTTAGCCCAACTAGAGCCCTCCATGGCACACATTTTCAGCCCAACTAGAGCCTCCATGGGACACATTTTCAGCACATTTTCAGCCCAACTAGAGCCCTCCATGGGACACATCTTCAGCACATTTTTAGCCCAACTAGAGCCCTCCATGGCACACATTTTCAGCCCAACTAGAGCCCTCCATGGGACACATTTTCAGCCCAACTAGAGCCCTCCATGGGACACATTTTCAGCACATTTTCAGCCCAACTAGAGCCCTCCATGGGACACATTTTCAGCCCAACTAGAGCCCTCCATGGGACACATTTTCAGCCCAACTAGAGCCCTCCATGGGACACATTTTCAGCCCAACTAGAGCCCTCCATGGGACACATTTTCAGCACATTTTCAGCCCAACTAGAGCCCTCCATGGGACACATTTTCAGCCCAACTAGAGCCCTCCATGGGACACATTTTCAGCCCAACTAGAGTCCTCCATGGGACACATTTTCAGCCCAACTAGAGCCCTCCATGGGACACATTTTCAGCACATTTTCAGCCCAACTAGAGCCCTCCCCATGGGACACATTTTCAGCCCAACTAGAGCCCTCCATGGGACACATTTTCAGCTCAACTAGAGCCCTCCATGGGACACATTTTCAGCACATTTTTAGCCCAACTAGATCCCTCCATGGCACACATTTTCAGCCCAACTAGAGCCCTCCATGGGACACATTTTCAGCCCAACTAGAGCCCTCCATGGGACACATTTTCAGCCCAACTAGAGCCCTCCATGGGACACATTTTCAGCACATTTTCAGCCCAACTAGATCCCTCCATGGGACACATCTTCAGCCCAACTAGAGCCCTCCATGGGACACATTTTCAGCCCAACTAGAGCCCTCCATGGCACACATTTTCAGCCTAACTAGAGCCCTCCATGGGACACATTTTCAGCCCAACTAGAGCCCTCCATGGGACACATTTTCAGCCCAACTAGAGCCCTCCATGGGACACATTTTTAGCCCAACTAGAGCCCTCCATGGCACACATTTTCAGCCTAACTAGAGCCCTCCATGGGACACATTTTCAGCACATTTTCAGCCCAACTAGAGCCCTCCATGGGACACATCTTCAGCCCATTTTCAGCCCAACTAGAGCCCTCCATGGGACACATTTTCAGCCCAACTAGAGCCCTCCATGGGACACATCTTCAGCCCATTTTCAGCCCAACTAGAGTCCTCCATGGGACACATTTTCAGGCCAACTAGAGCCCTCCATTGGACACATTTTCAGCCCAACTAGAGCCCTCCATGGGACACATTTTCAGCCCAACTAGAGCCCTCCATGGAACACATTTTCAGCCCAACTAGAGCCCTCCATGGGACACATTTTCAGCCCAACTAGAGCCCTCCATGGGACACCTTTTCAGCCCAACTAGAGCCCTCCATGGGAACATTTTCAGCCCAACTAGAGCCCTCCATGGGACACATTTTCAGCCCAACTAGAGCCCTCCATGGGACACATTTTCAGCCCAACTAGAGCCCTCCATGTGACACATTTTCAGCCGAACTAGAGCCCTCCATGGGACACCTTTTCAGCCCAACTAGAGCCCTCCACGGGACACATTTTCAGCCCAACTAGAGCCCTCCATGGGACACATTTTCAGCCCAACTAGAGCCCTCCATGGGAAACATTTTCAGCCCAACTAGAGCCCTCCATGTGACACATTTTCAGCCCAACTAGAGCCCTCCATGGGACACATTTTCAGCCCAACTAGAGCCCTCCATGGGACACATTTTCAGCCCAACTAGAGCCCTCCATGGGAAACATTTTCAGCCCAACTAGAGCCCTCCATGGGACACATTTTCATCTCAACTAGAGCCCTCCATGGGACACATTTTCAGCCCAACTAGAGCCCTCCATGGGACACATTTTCAGCCCAACTAGAGCCCTCCATGGGACACATTTTCAGCCCAACTAGAGCCCTCCATGGGACACATTTTCAGCCCAACTAGAGCCCTCCATGGGACACATCCCGTTCCAGCCCATTCAGCCAGACCCAAACCCGTTCCAATCCCAATTAATAATTGATGATTCCCACCTGTTTCAGCATATTTCATTCTTTGTGGTGCTAAAAACTATATAGTCTGTCCCAAACCCGTTCCAACCCGTTACATTTCCCAAAAAATCCCATTCCCTCCCATTTCCATCTCCATGTGGGATTCCCATTCCATGCAGGGCTTTACCTCAAACCACTCTGTTAATTTTTCAGATAACTGAATTACTTAAATACTTAAGTTATCGAGATCGCGCTGTGGCCACTGCAGTCATAATTGATGATCATGTCCGATATCAGATGGGCAGGGGTTCACCTGGAACGACTGAATTGCAGAACCACTAAATGGATAGCCCGTGGTTGGGATTGAAGAGCCTATTAGGAGTATTACTCCGAGTCGAAAGAAATCCAGTGAACATCAAAACAAATTAATGTCTATTTAACCGTCGCCCGTGCAGCGTCCGATCAGTGCGTGACCGTGCAGGGGGAGGGGGGGGGGGGGGGGTACAACCCCCTAGCGTTTCGCCCCTAATTGGGCTAGAGCTTCGATTCAAACACGAGCGCGTGTTGCTTGTGACGATTGGAAGCCATTGATACCCGATTTTGAGGTCCTAGGTCATCAGGTGACCTCTGAGGTCATGTCAATGACCCAAAATTCTACCAAATTGTAAATGAGTATACATTAAATTTAATCGAGCTAGAATCGCGAATGAGCATATCATTATGCTAAATGGGTGCCAAATTTGAAATCAGCGTCACAAAATGTCATAGAAACTGCCAAATTCCAAAAAGGTCATGTCAGGTCATGTCAGGTCATTTGAAGTCAGTGACCTCGGTTGACCTGTTGGGGCGCATAACCCCAGTGGAACATATAGTTTTGTAAAATGGATCCCATATTTGAAATTAGCGTCACAAAATGTCCTAGAAACTGCCCGAAGTCAAAAAAGTGATATGAGGTCATCGGAGTTCACAATCTCAATGGAAACCACAACTCTCACCTGGAAACACCTGTGCAAATGCTCCTGAACAACAAACACTATGAAACTGCACAAGATGCAAGCATCAATACTACGGGACGCCAGTTGCGCCTGACATGACCTTGAAAACAGGTCAAATGTCACGGGTCATGTGACCTACAACTTCAAATTTTCAGAATATGTGTCAACTTGTTCACAAGTAGGGTACTGAAAGTTTCATCGCAATCGGTTGATATTTAGTGGGGGGGTGACATCACCCCCCCCCCCCCACCTGCACTGGCGAGGGTTAAAGTTGACCTAGACAATAGACAGTATAACTGTATTTTGTTCCTTATGACCGGCAGTATGTATGTAACCTTTGTTCTATTTATATTTTTAGGATAAGTCATCTATTGCAACTTAAAATTATACCATCTGACGTATCATAGCAGTGCAATATAACGAACTGATTTCTAATAACATTGTAATATTACCGTCTGACTGGTAATAGCAACGTAACCTGATCAACTGCCTTGTAAGATCATTGTAATCTGACCAACTGGCTTGTAATACAGTGCAATGGACTTGGAATAGCGTTGTAACTGACTGGTGCAAAGGCTTCATGTATAGACTCTAGAAAATTATAATGGTGTATTACTAATAGAGTTGTAATAGCGGTGTCATTTTACTAACTGAGTTCTAACGGCAATACAACTGACTTGTAATAGCAGAGGCAGATGTGGACTCTAGACAATTATAATGATATAGTATTACTAACTGACTTATACTGACATTATACATGACTTGTAGTAGCGGTGTCATTTTACCAACTGTCATTTTACCAACTGACCCGTGACTTGTAACAGCAGTATAACTGACTTGTAATAGCAGCGGCAGATGTGTACGCAGGGTACGATCCAGGCGGCGGTGAAGAAGACCAGGATGAACGTCTTGTTGGCGACACTTTCGGAAGTGTAATCAAAGCTGCATGACGTCAGGTACCCCTCGGGGGTGAATCGAATCCCTGTCGGAAACGTCACACTGACGTCAGGAAAACTCAATTCAGAGAACGCAAGTGACGTCATACCAGCTGACGTCAGGACAACGAGCTGAAACATCAATTTCGTAACGATTATATAAGTATATCTCGGCCAAATATTTAGTTTTTCTTTACATCGATGTCATTAATTCTTAGGATATGATGCAACGTCTTTTTTGTAGTTATTTTTGAATATTTGCACCCCACCACTTCTGACTTAACCCGCGCGGCGCTGGGGGGGGGGGGGGGGGGGGTAAATTTTAACCTTCCTTCAGGATTTGATCAATAACTTAAAAACTATGAAAGACATCACAGTGAAACCTATGGTACCTTATGGTGCATCAATTCTACGTCTTCTGCCAAAATCTTGTAGAAATACGTGTACATTTTGGGGAGATAATGACGTTTTAGTGACGTCATGTCATGTCATTTTTGGTGAAAAAACGTTCAATGTTTGAAAAATTGTAGAGCATAGCATGTTATTGCAACTCGCAAACAAAAGGCGTTAAAAGACAGAGAATAACTTCAACATTTTGGGTTTTTGACCCCCAAAAATGCAAAAAAACTTTTTTTTAAAAAGAATTTCCACAACAGTTTTAAAAAAAGATTTAAAAAAAAAACGGAAGAAATAATAGAGAACCGAGTATGAACGATGCTGAAACCAAATTTCAAAGCAATATCTTTATTTTTGACTGACTTATAGCTCTCGAAGTATAAGTAACTCATGAAGTCATTTTTTGAATTTGCGTTTTTTGGCTTTTACTGACCAGATACAGACAAATACATGTCACCACTGTATTTCTAAGACAAAACTAGTGTAGAAACATGCAATGTTTATTTAGATGAATTAATTTAAAATATTGTCCTTATTATGACCTGACCTTGACCTGAGGACCATTATATGGGGTCAGGCTGTAAAAATGGCTGCTTCTATCAAATTATACGTGTAAAATAACCCATACAACATGTGTCGCATGGCTTTCGTAGACCTGTGACCTTTTGTGATCTGATCTTGACCTTGACCTTTGCTTACAATTTCACTTTTACTTATGCAGGAGATGCATTATACAGTTGGGAGCACTTTGTGAGATAATAGTTGCAATATAAGGCTTTGGATGGAAAGTATAGCCCAAAAACCCAAATACTTAAATTTTGACACTTGACCTGACCGTGACCTGACTGTGACCTTATTTTAAGAATTTCGGGTAGGCGTTAGATTCTTCTCGCTGAGAGCTTTCGATATCCGCCTTGCGCGTCTCTCTGCGGTTATTGGTTCGGAAGATACGAGGGGGGGGGGGGGTAAAATTTACCCCCCCAGCTCCGGGCGTTCGGATGGAGACCCCAGCGCCGCGCGGGTTAATACAGACAATAGGAGATGGCATGCATACGGGTCGTGTTCGTGAGAGCGAAAGAGGTTGAAACCTGTGACCTTTTCACCATCAGGCAGATACTGTGTCCGCTGCACCACGACCGACCCGCGTCTCCGTGTCTCCTCTTCACGGAGACACGGAGACGACCGACCGACCCGCGTCTCCGCGTCTCCTCTTCACGGAGACACTGAGACGACCGGCCGACCCGCGTCTCCTCTTCACGGAGACGACCAACCGACCCGCGTCTCCGCGTCTCCTCTTCACGGAGACACTGAGACGAATGACCGATCCACGTCTCCTCTTCACGGAGACACGGAGACGACCGGCCGACCCGCGTCTCCTCTTCACGGAGACGACCGACCGACCCGCGTCTCCGTGTCTCCCATTCACGGAGGCACGGAGACGACCGACCGACCCACGTCTCCTCTTCACGGAGACACGGAGACACCCGACCGACCCACGTCTCCTCTTCACGGAGACACGGAGACGACCGACCGACCCGCGTCTCCTCTTCACGGAGACGACCGACCGACCCGCGTCTCCTC
Source organism: Chirona hameri (assembly GCA_036785665.1). NCBI lineage: Eukaryota > Metazoa > Arthropoda > Thecostraca > Balanomorpha > Balanidae > Chirona > Chirona hameri. The sequence goes on from JAXIVJ010006136.1 coordinate 24,359, forward strand.
TTCACGGAGACACGGAGACGACCGACCGACCCACGTCTCCTCTTCACGGAGACACGGAGACGACCGACCGACCCGCGTCTCCTCTTCACGGAGACGACCGACCGACCCGCGTCTCCGTGTCTCCCCTTCACGGAGGCGCGGAGACGACCGACCGACCCGCGTCTCCGTGTCTCCCCTTCACGGAGGCACGGAGACGACCGACCGACCCGCGTCTCCGTGTCTCCTCTTCACGGAGACACTGAGACGACCGACCGACCCGCGTCTCCTCTTCACGGAGACACTGAAACGACCGACCGACCCGCGTCTCCTCTTCACGGAGACACGGAGACGACCGACCGACCCGCGTCTCCTCTTCAGCAGTGGGACTCTCAGTCCCAGCAGCAATCTGAACAGTTCAGCCTACCTTCCAGCTCGATTTCAGCCCGTTCAGCTTACCTTCCAGCTCGATTTCAGCCCGTTCAGCCTACCTTCCAGCTCGATTTCAGCCCGTTTAACCCACCTTCCAGTCCGACCAGCCAACCTAGGACCACTAGCAAGTATCACAATAATGCAGGCCGTCATGGGCTATATCCGCGCGTCCGCCCTCTCACGGGAGGCAGTTGATCAGACCGTCATGGGCTATATCCGCGCGTCCGCCCTCTCACGGGAGGCAGTTGATCAGACCGTCATGGGCTATATCCGCGCGTCCGGCCTCTCACGGGAGGCAGTTGATCAGACCGTCATGGGCTATATCCGCGCGTCCGCCCTCTCACGGGAGGCAGTTGATCAGACCGTCATGGGCTATATCGGCGCGTCCGGCCTCTCACGGGAGGCAGTTGATCAGACCGTCATGGGCTATATACGCGCGTCCGCCCTCTCACGGGAGGCAGTTGATCAGACCGTCATGGGCTATATCGGCGCGTCCGGCCTCTCACGGGAGGCAGTTGATCAGACCGTTATGGGCTATATCGGCGCGTCCGGCCTCTCACGGGAGGCAGTTGATCAGACCGTCATGGGCTATATCGGCGCGTCCGACCTCTCACGGGAGGCAGTTGATCACACCGTCATGGGCTATATCGGCGCGTCCGGCCTCTCACGGGAGGCAGTTGATCAGACCGTCATGGGCTATATCCGCGCGTCCGCCCTCTCACGGGAGGCAGTTGATCAGACCTTCATGGGCTATATCGGCGCGTCCGGCCTCTCACGGGAGGCAGTTGATCAGACCGTCATGGGCTATATCCGCGCGTCCGCCCTCTCACGGGAAGCAGTTGATCAGACCGTCATGGGCTATATCGGCGCGTCCGGCCTATCACGGGAGGCAGTTGATCAGACCGTCATGGGCTATATCCGCGCGTCCGCCCTCTCACGGGAGGCAGTTGATCAGACCGTCATGGGCTATATCGGCGCGTCCGGCCTCTCACGGGAGGCAGTTGATCAGACCGTCATGGGCTATATACGCGCGTCCGCCCTCTCACGGGAGGCAGTTGATCAGACCGTCATGGGCTATATCGGCGCGTCCGGCCTCTCACGGGAGGCAGTTGATCAGACCGTCATGGGCTATATCGGCGCGTCCGGCCTCTCACGGGAGGCAGTTGATCAGACCGTCATGGGCTATATCGGCGCGTCCGACCTCTCACGGGAGGCAGTTGATCAGACCGTCCTGGGCTATATCGGCGCGTCCGGCCTCTCACGGGAGGCAGTTGATCAGACCGTCATGGGCTATATCCGCGCGTCCGCCCTCTCACGGGAGGCAGTTGATCAGACCGTCATGGGCTATATCGGCGCGTCCGGCCTCTCACGGGAGGCAGTTGATCAGACTGTCATGGGCTATATCCGCGCGTCCGCCCTCTCACGGGAGGCAGTTGATCAGACCGTCATGGGCTATATCGGCGCGTCCGGCCTCTCACGGGAGGCAGTTGATCAGACCGTCATGGGCTATATCGGCGCGTCCGCCCTCTCACGGGAGGCAGTTGATCAGACCGTCATGGGCTATATCCGCGCGTCCGGCCGCTCACGGGAGGCAGTTGATCAGACCGTCATGGGCTATATCCGCGCGTCCGCCCTCTCACGGGAGGCAGTTGATCAGACCGTCATGGGCTATATCGGCGCGTCCGGCCTCTCACGGGAGGCAGTTGATCAGACCGTCATGGGCTATATCCGCGCGTCCGCCCTCTCACGGGAGGCAGTTGATCAGACCGTCATGGGCTATATCGGCGCGTCCGAACTCTCACGGAGGCAGAAGATCCGACCGTCATGGGCTATATCCGCGCGTCTGAACTCTCACGGGAGGCAGAAGATCAGACCGTCATGGGCTATATCCGCGCGTCCGAACTTTCACGGGAGGCAGTTGATCAGACCGTCATGGGCTATATCCGCGCGTTCGAACTCTAACGGGAGGCAGTTGATCAGACCGTCATGGGCTATATCGGCACGTCCGGCCTCTCACGGGAGGCAGTTGATCAGACCGTCATGGGCTATATCCGCGCGGCCGGCCTCTCACGGGAGGCAGTTGATCAGACCGTCATGGGCTATATCGGCGCGTCCAGCCTCTCACGGGAGGCAGTTGATCAGACCGTCATGGGCTATATCGGCGCGTCCGACCTCTCACGGGAGGCAGTTGATCAGACCGTCATGGGCTATATCGGCACGTCCGGCCTCTCACGGGAGGCAGTTGATCAGACCGTCATGGGCTATATCGGCACGTCCGGCCTCTCACGGGAGGCAGTTGATCAGACCGTCATGGGCTATATCGGCACGTCCGGCCTCTCACGGGAGGCAGTTGATCAGACCGTCATGGGCTATATCCGCGCGTCCGAACTCTCACGGGAGGCAGTTGATCAGACCGTCATGGGCTATATCCGCGCGTCCGAACTCTCACGGGAGGCAGAAGATCAGACCGTCATGGGCTATATAGGTGCGTCCAGCCTCTCACGGGAGGCAGTTGATCAGACCGTCATGGGCTATATCGGCGCGTCCGGCCTCTCACGGGAGGCAGTTGATCAGACCGTCATGGGCTATATCGGCGCGTCCGGCCTCTCACGGGAGGCAGTTGATCAGACCGTCATGGGCTATATCGGCGCGTCCGCCCTCTCACGGGAGGCAGTTGATCAGACCGTCATGGGCTATATCCGCGCGTCCGGCCGCTCACGGGAGGCAGTTGATCAGACCGTCATAGGCTATATCCGCGCGTCCGCCCTCTCACGGGAGGCAGTTGATCAGACCGTCATGGGCTATATCGGCGCGTCCGGCCTCTCACGGGAGGCAGTTGATCAGACCGTCATGGGCTATATCCGCGCGTCCGCCCTCTCACGGGAGGCAGTTGATCAGACCGTCATGGGCTATATCGGCACGTCCGAACTCTCACGGGAGGCAGAAGATCAGACCGTCATGGGCTATATCCGCGCGTCCGAACTCTCACGGGAGGCAGTTGATCAGACCGTCATGGGCTATATCCGCGCGTCCGAACTCTCACGGGAGGCAGTTGATCAGACCGTCATGGGCTATATCCGCGCGTCCGAACTCTCACGGGAGGCAGAAGATCAGACCGTCATGGGCTATATAGGTGCGTCCAGCCTCTCACGGGAGGCAGTTGATCAGACCGTCATGGGCTATATCGGCGCGTCCGGCCTCTCACGGGAGGCAGTTGATCAGACCGTCATGGGCTATATCGGCGCGTCCGGCCTCTCACGGGAGGCAGTTGATCAGACCGTCATGGGCTATATCGGCGCGTCCGGCCTCTCACGGGAGGCAGTTGATCAGACCGTCATGGGCTATATCCGCGCGTCCGCCCTCTCACGGGAGGCAGTTGATCAGACCGTCATGGGCTATATCGGCGCGTCCGAACTCTTAAGGGAGGCAGACGATCAGACCGTCATGGGCTATATCCGCGCGTCCGAACTCTCACGGGAGGCAGTTGATCAGACCGTCATGGGCTATATCCGCGCGTCCGAACTCTCACGGGAGGCAGTTGATCAGACCGTCATGGGCTATATCGGCACGTCCGGCCTCTCACGGGAGGCAGTTGATCAGACCGTCATGGGCTATATCGGCACGTCCGGCCTCTCACGGGAGGCAGTTGATCAGACCGTCATGGGCTATATCGGCGCGTCCGGCCTCTCACGGGAGGCAGTTGATCAGACCGTCATGGGCTATATCCGCGCGTCCGCCCTCTCACGGGAGGCAGTTGATCAGACCGTCATGGGCTATATCCGCGCGCCCGCCCTCTCACGGGAGGCAGTTGATCAGACCGTCATGGGCTATATCGGCGCGTCCGGCCTCTCACGGGAGGCAGTTGATCAGACCGTCATGGGCTATATCCGCGCGTCCGCCCTCTCACGGGAGGCAGTTGATCAGACCGTCATGGGCTATATCGGCGCGTCCGGCCTCTCACGGGAGGCAGTTGATCAGACCGTCATGGGCTATATCGGCGCGTCCGGCCTCTCACGGGAGGCAGTTGATCAGACCGTCATGGGCTATATCGGCGCGTCCGACCTCTCACGGGAGGCAGTTGATCAGACCGTCATGGGCTATATCGGCGCGTCCGGCCTCTCACGGGAGGCAGTTGATCAGACCGTCATGGGCTATATCCGCGCGTCCGCCCTCTCACGGGAGGCAGTTGATCAGACCGTCATGGGCTATATCGGCGCGTCCGGCCTCTCACGGGAGGCAGTTGATCAGACCGTCATGGGCTATATCGGCACGTCCGCCCTCTCACGGGAGGCAGTTGATCAGACCGTCATGGGCTATATCCGTGCGTCCGGCCTCTCACGGGAGGCAGTTGATCAGACCGTCATGGGCTATATCGGCGCGTCCGGCCTCTCACGGGAGGCAGTTGATCAGACCGTCATGGGCTATATCCGCGCGTCCGCCCTCTCACGGGAGGCAGTTGATCAGACCGTCATGGGCTATATCGGCGCGTCCGAACTCTCAAGGGAGGCAGACGATCAGACCGTCATGGGCTATATCCGCGCGTCCGAACTCTCACGGGAGGCAGTTGATCAGACCGTCATGGGCTATATCCGCGCGTCCGAACTCTCACGGGAGGCAGAAGATCAGACCGTCATGGGCTATATCCGCGCGTCCGGCCTCTCACGGGAGACAGTTGATCAGACCGTCATGGGCTATATCGGCGCGTCCGAACTCTCACGGGAGGCAGAAGATCAGACCGTCATGGGCTATATCCGCGCGTCCGAATTCTCACGGGAGGCAGTTGATCAGACCGTCATGGGCTATATCCGCGCGTCCGAACGCTCACGGGAGGCAGTTGATCAGACCGTCATGGGCTATATCCGCGCGTCCGAACTCTCACGGGAGGCAGAAGATCAGACCGTCATGGGCTATATCCGCGCGTCCGAACTCTCACGGGAGGCAGTTGATATGACCGTCATGGGCTATATCCGCACGTCCAAACTCTCACGGGAGGCAGTTGATCAGACCGTCATGGGCTATATCGGCACGTCCGGCCTCTCACGGGAGGCAGTTGATCAGACCGTCATGGGCTATATCCGCGCGTCCGCCCTCTCACGGGAGGCAGAAGATCAGAACGTCATGGGCTATATTGGCGCGTCCGAACTCTCACGGGAGGCAGTTGATCAGACCGTCATGGGCTATATCCGCGCGTCCAGCCTCTCACGGGAGGCAGTTGATCAGACCGTCATGGGCTATATCGGCACGTCCGGCCTCTCACGGGAGGCAGTTGATCAGACCGTCATGGGCTATATCCGCGCGTCCGCCCTCTCACGGGAGGCAGAAGATCAGACCGTCATGGGCTATATCCGCGCGTCCGGCCTCTCACGGGAGGCAGTTGATCAGACCGTCATGGGCTATATCCGCGCGTCCAGCCTCTCACGGGAGGCAGTTTATCAGACCGTCATGGGCTATATCGGCGCGTCCGACCTCTCACGGGAGGCAGTTGATCAGACCGTCATGGGCTATATCGGCGCGTCCGAACTCTCACGGGAGGCAGAAGATCAGCCTCGGCCGACAACGCCGGACAGCAATAAAAACAAGAAGAGGAAGGAAGAGAAGAAGAAAAAGAAGCGGATAAACAAGAAAAGCCTACTTTTCAGCCCGATCACCCTACCTTCCAGCCTGATCACCCTACCTTCCAGCCCCATCACCCTACCTTCCAGCCCCATCACCCTACCTTCCAGCCCCAGCACCCTACCTTCCAGCCCCAGTAGCCTACCTTCCAGCCCCATCACCCTACCTTCCAGCCCCATCACCCTACCTTCCAGCCCCAGTAGCCTACCTTCCAGCCTGATCACCCTACCTTCCAGCCCCAGCACAATACTTTCCAGCCCCATCACCCTACCTTCCAGCCCCATCACCCTACCTTCCAGCCCCAGTAGCCTACCTTCCAGCCCCATCACCCTACCTTCCAGCCCCATCACCCTACCTTCCAGCCCCAGTAGCCTACCTTCCAGCCTGATCACCCTACCTTCCAGCCCCAGCACAATACTTTCCAGCCCCATCACCCTACCTTCCAGCCCCAGCACCCTACCTTCCAGCCCCAGTAGCCTACCTTCCAGCCCCATCACCCTACCTTCCAGCCCCATCACCCTACCTTCCAGCCCCAGTAGCCTACCTTCCAGCCTGATCACCCTACCTTCCAGCCCCAGCACAATACTTTCCAGCCCCATCACCCTACCTTCCAGCCCCATCACCCTACCTTCCAGCCCCAGTAGCCTACCTTCCAGCCCCAGTAGCCTACCTTCCAGCCCCACCACCCTACCTTCCAGCCCCATTACCCTACCTTCCAGCCCCAGTAGCCTACCTTCCAGCCCCAGTAGCCTACCTTCCAGCCCCAGCACAATACTTTCCAGCCCCATCACCCTACCTTTCAGCCCCAGTAGCCTACCTTCCAGCCCCAGTAGCCTACCTTCCAGCCCCACCACCCTACCTTCCAGCCCCATTACCCTACCTTCCAGCCCCAGTAGCCTACCTTCCAGCCCCAGTAGCCTACCTTCCAGCCCCATCACCCTACCTTCCAGCCCAGCACCCTACCTTCCAGCCCCACCAGAGGCACCACGCTGAACACCAGGCCGTACATCCACAGGCCGAGGATGGTGAGGCGCGCGCGGCGGCGGGTCAGCTGGCGCGTCAGTTCCAGGGGGCGACAGATCGCCTGGCGTCGGTCGCCGGCAATTGCAGCCAGAGTCATGATGCTCGTGATACCGGTCACGCCAGTGCAGAAACCGTACAACTCACAACCTGGGGACAGAGCAGCCAGAATCATGATGCTGGTGATACCGGTCACGCCAGTGCAGAAACCGTACAACTCGCAACCTGGGGACAGAGCAGCCAGAGTCATGATGCTGGTGATACCGGTCACGCCAGTGCAGAAACCGTACAACTCGCAACCTGGGGACAGAGCAGCCAGAGTCATGATGCTGGTGATACCGGTCACGCCAGTGCAGAAACCGTACAACTCGCAACCTGGGGACAGAGCAGCCAGAGTCATGATGCTGGTGATACCGGTCACGCCAGTGCAGAAACCGTACAACTCGCAACCTGGGGACAGAGCAGTCAGAGTCATGATGCTGGTGATACCGGTCACGCCAGTGCAGAAACCGTACAACTCGCAACCTGGGGACAGAGCAGCCAGAGTCATGATGCTGGTGATACCGGTCACGCCAGTGCAGAAACCGTACAACTCGCAACCTGGGGACAGAGCAGCCAGAGTCATAATGCTTGTGATACCGGTGACACCAGTGCAGAAACCGTACAACTCGCAACCTGGGGACAGAGCAGCCAGAAGCTCACAGTTTTGGGAGATAAGAGGCAGTGAAACTTGTAACCCGAAGACGGATAAGTCGTAAAAGTCACAACCTGAGAGCGGAAAAGCCGTACAATTCGCAGCCTGGAGGAAATATAGCTATCCGTTTCGGTCGTCACCTGAAAACGCGGATAGTTTGACTCAGGACACCTGAAACGAAGAAGTCAAGTTTTCGACCCAGGAACACGGCAAGGCGTAAACCCGCAACCTGAGAAGAGAGAAACCGCAGGGCCGTGGCCTGAGAAGAGGGAAACCGCAGGGCCGTGGCTTGAGAAGAGAGAAACCGCAGGTCCGTGGCCTGAGAAGAGAGAAACCGCAGGGCCGTTGCCTGAGAAGAGAGAAACCGCAGGGCCGTGGCCTGAGAAGAGAGAAACCGCAGGGCCGTGGCCTGAGAGCAAGGACAGTGGAGAACAGAACAGAACAGAGAGCAAGGACAGAGCAAGGACAGTTTTGTGGCCACGGGTGAATGAGCGAGCGGCTCGCTGGATGGTGTCATTATAGTAGCATAGCTGTGGTGTGGTGTCATTATAGTAACATAGTTGAGCTATGGTGTCATTATAGTAACATAGCTGAGCTGTGGTGTCATTATAGTAACATAGCTGAGCTGTGGTGTCATTATAGTAACATAGCTGAGCTGTGGTGTCATTATAGTAACTGATCTGTGGTGTCATTATAGTAACATAGCTGAGCTGTGGTGTCATTATAGTAACATAGCTGAGCTGTGGTGTCATTATAGTAACATAGCTGAGCTGTGGTGTCATTATAGTAACATAGCTGAGCTGTGGTGTCATTATAGTAACATAGTTGAGCTGTGGTGTCATTATAGTAACATAGCTGAGCTGTGGTGTCAGTATAGTAACATAGCTGAGCTGTGGTGTCATTTTAGTAACATAGTTGAGCTGTGGTGTCATTATAGTAACATAGCTGAGCTGTGGTGTCATTATAGTAACATAGCTGAGCTGTGGTGTCATTATAGTAACATAGCTGAGCTGTGGTGGCATTATAGTAACATAGCTGAGCTGTGGTGTCATTATAGTAACATAGTTGAGCTGTGGTGTCATTATAGTAACATAGCTGAGCTGTGGTGTCAGTATAGTAACATAGCTGAGCTGTGGTGTCATTATAGTAACATAGTTGAGCTGTGGTATGATTATAGTAACATAGCTGAGATGTGGTGTCATTATAGTAACATTGCTGAGCTGTGGTGTCATTATAGTAACATAGTTGAGCTGTGGTGTCATTATAGTAACATAGCTGAGCTGTGGTGTCATTATAGTAACATAGCTGAGCTGTGGTGTCATTATAGTAACTGAGCTGAGCTGTGGTGTCCTTATAGTAACATAGCTGAGCTGTGGTGTCATTATAGTAACATAGCTGAGCTGTGGTGCCATTATAGTAACTGAGCTGTTGTGTCATTATAGTAACATAGCTGAGCTGTGGTGTCATTAGAGTAAGATAGCTGAGCTGTGGTGTCATTATAGTAACATAGCTGAACTGTGATGTCATTATAGTAACATAGCTGAGCTGTGGTGCCATTATAGTAACATTGCTGAGCTGTGGTGTCATTATAGTAACATTGCTGAGCTGTGGTGTCATTATAGTAACATAGCTGATCTGTGGTGTCATTATAGTAACATAGCTGAGCTGTGGTGTCAATATAGTAACATAGCTGAGCTGTAGTGTCATTATAGTAACATTGCTGAGCTGTGGTATCATTATGGTAACATTGCTGAGCTGTGGTGTCATTATAGTAACATAGCTGAGCTGTGGTGTCATTATAGTAACATAGCTGAGCTGTGGTGTCATTGTAGTAACATAGCTGAACTGTGGTGTCATTATAGTAGCTGAGCTGTGGTGTCATTATAGTAACATAGCTGAGCTGTGGTGTCATTATAGTAACATAGCTGAGCTGTGGTGTCATTATAGTAACTGAGCTGTGGTGTCATTATAGTAACATAGCTGAGCTGTGGTGTCATTATAGTAACATAGCTGAGCTGTGGTGTCATTATAGTAACATAGCTGAACTGTGGTGTCATTATAGTAACATAGCTGAGCTGTGGTGCCATTATAGTAACATTGCTGAGCTGTGGTGTCATTATAGTAACATTGCTGAGCTGTGGTGTCATTATAGTAACATAGCTGATCTGTGGTGTCATTATAGTAACATAGCTGAGCTGTGGTGTCATTATAGTAACATAGCTGAGCTGTAGTGTCATTATAGTAACATTGCTGAGCTGTGGTGTCATTATGGTAACATTGCTGAGCTGTGGTGTCATTATAGTAACATAGCTGAGCTGTGGTGTCATTATAGTAACATAGCTGAGCTGTGGTGTCATTGTAGTAACATAGCTGAACTGTGGTGTCATTATAGTAGCTGAGCTGTGGTGTCATTATAGTAACATAGCTGAGCTGTGGTGTCATTATAGTAACATAGCTGAGCTGTGGTCATTATAGTAACATAGCTGAGCTGTGGTGTCATTATAGTAACTGAGCTGAGCTGTGGTATCATTATAGTAGCTGAGCTGTGGTGTCATTATAGTAACATAGCTGAGCTGTGGTGTCATTATAGTAACATAGCTGAGCTGTGGTGTCATTATAGTAACTGAGCTGTGGTGTCATTATAGTAACATAGCTGAGCTGTGGTGTCATTATAGTAACATAGCTGAGCTGTGGTGTCATTATAGTAACATAGCTGAACTGTGGTGTCATTATAGTAACATAGCTGAGCTGTGGTGCCATTATAGTAACATTGCTGAGCTGTGGTGTCATTATAGTAACATTGCTGAGCTGTGGTGTCATTATAGTAACATAGCTGATCTGTGGTGTCATTATAGTAACATAGCTGAGCTGTGGTGTCATTATAGTAACATAGCTGAGCTGTAGTGTCATTATAGTAACATTGCTGAGTTGTGGTGTCATTATGGTAACATTGCTGAGCTGTGGTGTCATTATAGTAACATAGCTGAGCTGTGGTGTCATTATAGTAACATAGCTGAGCTGTGGTGTCATTATAGTAACATAGCTGAGCTGTGGTGTCATTATAGTAACATAGCTGAGCTGTGGTGTCATTATAGTAACATAGTTGAGCTGTGGTGTCATTATAGTAACATAGCTGAGCTGTGGTGTCATTATAGTAGCATAGCTGAGCTGTTGTGTCATTATAGTAACATAGTTGAGCTGTGGTGTCATTATAGTAACAGAGCTGAGCTGTGGTGTCATTATAGTAACATAGCTGAGCTGTGGTGTCATTATAGTAACATAACTGAGCTGTGGTGTCATTATAGTAGCATAGCTGAGCTGTGGTGTCATTATGTATAGTAACATAGCTGAGCTGTGGTGTCATTGTAGTAACATAGCTGAATTGTGGTGTCATTATAGTAGCTGAGCTGTGGTGTCATTATAGTAACATAGCTGAGCTGTGGTGTCATTATAGTAACATAGCTGAGCTGTGGTGTCATTATAGTAACATAGCTGAGCTGTGGTGTCATTATAGTAACATAGCTGAGCAGTGGTGTCATTATAGTAACATAGCTGAGATGTGGTGTCATTATAGTAACATAGCTGAGCTGTGGTGTCATTATAGTAACTGAGCTGAGCTGTGATGTCATTATAGTAACATAGCTGAGCTGTGGTGTCATTATAGTAACATAGCTGAGCTGTGGTGTCATTATAGTAACACAGCTGAGCTGTGGTGTCATTATAGTATCATAGCTAAGCTTTGGTGTCATTATAGTAACATAGCTGAGCTGTGGTGTCATTATAGTAACATAGCTGAGCTTTGGTGTCATTATAGTAACTGATCTGTGGTGTCATTATAGTAACATAGCTGAGCTGTGGTGTCATTATAGTAACATTGCTGAGCTGTGGTGTCATTATAGTAACATTGCTGAGCTGTGGTGTCATTATAGTAACATAGCTGAGCTGCGGTGTCATTATAGTAACATAGCTGAGCTGTGGTGTCATTATAGTAACATTGCTGAGCTGTGGTGTCATTATAGTAACATAGCTGAGCTGCGGTGTCATTATAGTAACATAGCTGAGCTGTGGTGTCATTATAGTAACATAGCTGAGCTGTGGTGTCATTATAGTAACACAGCTGAGCTGTGGTGTCATTATAGTAACATTGCTGAGCTGTGGTGTCATTATAGTAACATTGCTGAGCTGTGGTGTCATTATAGTAACATAGCTGAGCTGTGGTGTCATTATAGTAACATAGCTGAGCTGTGGTGTCATTATAGTAACATAGCTGAGCTGTGGTGTCATTATAGTAACTGAGCTGAGCTGTGGTGTCATTATAGTAACATAGCTGAGCTGTGGTGCCATTATAGTAACATAGCTGAGCTGTGGTGTCATTATAGTAACATAGCTGAGCTGTGGTGTCATTATAGTAACATAGCTGAGCTGTGGTGTCATTATAGTAACTGAGCTGAGCTGTGGTGTCATTATAGTAACATAGCTGAGCAGTGGTGTCATTATAGTAACATAGCTGAGATGTGGTGTCATTATAGTAACATAGCTGAGCTGTGGTGTCATTATAGTAACTGAGCTGAGCTGTGATGTCATTATAGTAACATAGCTGAGCTGTGGTGTCATTATAGTAACATAGCTGAGCTGTGGTGTGATTATAGTAACACAGCTGAGCTGTGGTGTCATTATAGTAACATAGCTGAGCTTTGGTGTCATTATAGTAACATAGCTGAGGTGTGGTGTCATTATAGTAACATATCTGAACTGTGGTGTCATAGTAACATAGCTGGGCTGTGTTGTCATTATAGTAACATTGCTGAGCTGTGGTGTCATTATAGTAACATAGCTGAGCTGCGGTGTCATTATAGTAACACAGCTGAGCTGTGGTGTCATTATAGTAACATTGCTGAGCTGTGGTGTCATTATAGTAACATTGCTGAGCTGTGGTGTCATTATAGTAACATAGCTGAGCTGCGGTGTCATTATAGTAACATAGCTGAGCTGTGGTGTCACTATAGTAACATTGCTGAGCTGTGGTGTCATTATAGTAACATAGCTGAGCTGCGGTGTCATTATAGTAACATAGCTGAGCTGTGGTGTCATTATAGTAACATAGCTGAGCTGTGGTGTCATTATAGTAACATAGCTGAGCTGTGGTGTCATTATAGTAACATAGCTGAGCTTTGGTGTCATTATAGTAACATAGCTGAGCTGTGGTGTCATTATAGCAACATATCTGAACTGTGGTGTCATAGTAACATAGCTGAGCTGTGTTGTCATTATAGTAGCATTGCTGAGCTGTGGTGTCATTATAGTAACATAGCTGAGCTGCGGTGTCATTATAATAATATAGCTGAGCTGTGGTGTCATTATAGTAACATAGCGGAGCTGTGGTGTAATTATAGTAACATAGCGGAGCTGTGGTGTCATTGTAGTAACATAGCTGAACTGTGGTGTCATTATAGTAGCTGAGCTGTGGTGTCATTATAGAAACATAGCGGAGCTGTGGTGTGATTATAGTAACATAGCGGAGCTGTGGTGTCATTGTAGTAACATGGCTGAACTGTGGTGTCATTATAGTAGCTGAGCTGTGGTGTCATTATAGTAACATAGCTGAGCTGTGGTGTCATTATAGTAACATAGCTGAGCTGTGGTGTCATTATAGTAACATAGCTGAGCTGTGGTGTCATTGTAGTAACATAGCTGAACTGTGGTGTCATTATAGTAGCGGAGCTGCGGTGTCATTATAGTAACATAGCTGAGCTGTGGTGTCATTATAGTAACATAGCTGAGATGTGGTGTCATTATTGTAACATAGCTGAGCTGTGGTGTCATTATAGTAACATTGCTGAGCTGTGTTGTCATTATAGTAACATAGCTGAGCTGTGGTGTCATTATAGTAACATAGCTGTGGTGTCATTATAGTAACATAGCTGTGGTGTCATTATAGTAACATAGCTGAGCTGCGGTTTCATTATAGTAACATAGCTGAGCTGTGGTGTCATTATAGCAACATTGCTGAACTGTGGTGTCATTATAGTAACATAGCTGAGCTGCGGTGTCATTATAGTAACATAGCTGAGCTGTGGTGTCATTATAGTAACATAGCTGAGCTGTGGTGTCATTTTAGTAACATAGCTGAGCTGTGGTGTCATTATAGTAACATAGCTGAGCTTTGGTGTCATTATAGTAACATAGCTGAGCTGTGGTGTCATTACAGTAACATATCTGAACTGTGGTGTCATAGTAACATAGCTGAGCTGTGTTGTCATTATAGTAACATTGCTGAGCTGTGGTGTCATTATAGTAACATAGCTGAGCTGTGGTGTCATTATAGTAATATAGCTGAGCTGTGGTGTCATTATAGTAATATAGCTGAGCTGTGGTGTCATTATAGTAGCTGAGCTGTGGTGTCATTATAGTAACATAGCGGAGCTGTGGTGTAATTATAGTAACATAGCGGAGCTGTGGTGTCATTGTAGTAACATAGCTGAACTGTGGTGTCATTATAGTAGCTGAGCTGTGGTGTCATTATAGTAACATAGCTGAGCTGTGGTGTCATTATAGTAACATAGCTGAGCTGTGGTGTCATTATAGTAACATAGCTGAGCTGTGGTGTCATTGTAGTAACATAGCTGAACTGTGGTGTCATTATAGTAGCGGAGCTGCGGTGTCATTATAGTAACATAGCTGAGCTGTGGTGTCATTATAGTAACATAGCTGAGCTGTGGTGTCATTATAGTAACACAGCTGAGCTTTGGTGTCATTATAGTAACATAGCTGAGCTGTGTTGTCATTATAGTAACATAGCTGAGCTGTGGTGTCATTATAGTAACATAGCTGAGCTGTGGTGTCATTATAGTAACATAGCTGATCTGTGGTGTCATTATATTAACATTGCTGAACTGTGGTGTCATTATAGTAACACAGCTGAGCTTTGGTGTCATTATAGTAACATAGCTGAGCTGTGGTGTCATTATAGTAACATAGCTGATCTGTGGTGTAATTATATTAACATTGCTGAACTGTGGTGTCATTATAGTAACATAGCTGATCTGTGGTGTCATTATATTAACATTGCTGAACTGTGGTGTCATTATAGTAACCGAGCTATATTCCACGAATTATGTATGCATTCAGAGCCTCTTATGATACCAATTAAGGCCTGATATTAATTTTCGCTTGAACTTAATCCGATTAAAGCAGCAATTTATGTGAGCCAATTTTGGATTATATAAGCGAGGGTTACGCCCCGTGATATTCTGTAGTTAAAAGTATACTGAAACGTTAAGCCAGGTCCAATGTTAATCACGTTCGATGCTGCCAATGACCAAGGTCTGCCATAATGACCATTTGATGTCCGGTTGTTTGAGGTTAGATTGGAGTTTAATTGAATTGTATATGCTGCTGGAACAAGCATCACGTTTGTTCCCCCTCGAACGACACGCCCTGAACGCAAAAATAACGGGTCCGGCGGTACACGTCTGTCTTTTCCTTGATGCAAATATAATTACACATTTTAGAATGGGTACTTAAGGAGGACGTGGAACATTGGAAGCCTGTTCATGGATATACGACACGTAATCCTGAGGTTTAGTTTAATATTTAGAGCCGTACAGGTAAGCATGGATCGTGATAACTGCTTGTCTCTCGGCTAGCAGAACGTAACGCTGACTCCCGATGACTCAAAAATGACTCAATGATTGATCCAATGACTCCAATGACTCACCAATGACTCCGGAATACTCGCTGTATTTTTATATGACTACTGATGACGCCTTATAGCTCTCAGTGTCTCCAGATGACTCACCAATGACTCCGGAATACTCGCTTTATTTTATATGACTACTGATGACTCCTTATAGCTCTCAGTGTCTCCCAATGACTCACCAATGACTCTGGAATATTCGCTGTATTTCTCTATGACTACTGATGACCCCTTATAGCTCTCAGTGTCTCCAGATGACTCACCGATGACTCCAGAATACTCGCTGTATTTCATATGACTACTGAGGACTCCTTATAGCTCTCAGTGTCTCCAGATGACTCACCAATGACTCCGGAATACTCTCTGTATATCCTATGAATACTGATGACTCCTTATAGCTCTCAGTGTCTCCCAATGACTCACCAATGACTCCGGAATACTCGCTGTATTTTTATATGACTACTGATAACTCCTTATAGCTCTCAGTGTCTCCCAATGACTCACCAATGACTCCGGAATACTCGCTGTATTTTATATGACTACTGATGACTCCTTATAGCTCTCAGTGTCTCCCGATGACTCACCAATGACTCCGGAATACTCGCTGTA
Organism: Chirona hameri; assembly: GCA_036785665.1. Taxonomy (NCBI): domain Eukaryota; kingdom Metazoa; phylum Arthropoda; class Thecostraca; order Balanomorpha; family Balanidae; genus Chirona; species Chirona hameri. The sequence continues at coordinate 40,399 of JAXIVJ010006136.1, forward strand.
TATCCTATGACTACTGATGACTCCTTATAGCTCTCAGTGTCTCCCAATGACTCACCAATGACTCCGGAATACTCGCTGTATATCCTATGACTACTGATGACTCCTTATAGCTCGCAGTGTCTCCCAATGACTCACCAATGTCTCCGGAATACTCGCTGTATTTTTATATGAATACTGATGATTCCTTATAGCTCTCAGTGTCTCCACATGACTCACCAATGACTCCAGAATACTCGCTGTATATCCTATGACTACTGATGACTCCTTATAGCTCTCAGTGTCTCCCAATGACTCACCAATGACTCCGGAATACTCGCTGTATATCCAATAACTACTGATGACTCCTTATAGCTCTCAGTGTCTCCCGATGACTCACCAATGACTCCGGAATACTCGTTGTATATCCTATAACTACTGATGACTCCTTATAGCTCTCAGTGTCTCCCGATGACTCACCAATGACTCCGGAATACTCGCTGTATTTTTATATGACTACTGAGGACTCCTTATAGCTCTCAGTGTCTCCCAATGACTCACCAATGACTCCGAAATACTCACTGTATATCCTATGACTACTGATGACTCCTTATAGCTCCCAGTGTCTCCAGATGACTCACCAATGACTCCGGAATACTCGCTGTATTTCTCTATGACTACTGATGACTCTTTATAGCTCTCAGTGTCTCCCGATAACTCACCAATGACTCCGGAATACTCGCTGTATATCCTATGACTACTGATGACTCCTTATAGCTCGGAGTGTCTCCAGATGACTCACCAATGACTCCGGAATACTCGCTGTATTTGTATATGACTACTGATGACTCCTTATAGCTCGCAGTGTCTCTCAATAACTCACCAATGACTCCGGAATACTCGCTGTATATCCTATGACTACTGATGACTCCTTATAGCTCGCAGTGTCTCCCAATGACTCACCAATGTCTCCGGAATACTCGCTGTATTTTTATATGACTACTGATGACTCCTTATAGCTCTCAGTGTCTCCCGATGACTCACCAATGACTCCGGAATACTCGCTGTATTTCTCTATGACTACTGATGACTCCTTATAGCTCTCAGTGTCTCCCAATGACTCACCAATGACTCCGGAATACTCGCTGTATTTTTATATGACTACTGATGACTCCTTATAGCTCTCAGTGTCTCCCAAGGACTCACCAATGACTCCGGAATACTCGCTGTATATCCTATGACTACTGATAACTCCTTATAGCTCTCAGTGTCTCCCAATGACTCAACAATGACTCCGGAATACTCGCTGTATATCCTATGACTACTGATGACTCCTTATAGCTCTCAGTGTCTCCCGATGACTCACCAATGACTCCGGAATACTCGCTGTATTTGCTACGACTACTGAGGACTCCTTATAGCTCTCAGTGTCTCCCAATGACTCACCAATGACTCCGGAGTACTCGCTGTATTTTTATATGACTACTGATGACTCCTTATAGCTCTCAGTGTCTCCCAATGACTCACCAATGACTCCGGAATACTCGCTGAATTTCATGACTACTGATGACTCCTTATAGCTCTCAGTGTCTCCCAATGACTCACCAATGACTCCGGAATACTCGCTGTATTTCCTATAACTTCTGATGACTCCTTATAGCTCTCAGTGTCTCCCGATGACTCACCAATGTCTCCGGAATACTCGCTGTATTTCCTATAACTTATGATGACTCCTTATAGCTCTCAGTGTCTCCTGATGAATCACCAATGACTCCGGAATACTCGCTGTATTTCCTATAACTTCTGATGACTCCTTATAGCTCTCAGTGTCTCCTGATGAATCACCAATGACTCCGGAATACTCGCTGTATTTTATATGACTACTGAGGACTCCTTATAGCTCTCAGTGTCTCCCAATGACTCACCAATGACTCCGGAATACTCGCTGTATATCCTATGACTACTGATAACTCCTTGTAGCTCTCAGTGTCTCCCAATGACTCACCAACGACTCCGGAATACTCGCTGTATATCCTATGACTACTGATGACTCCTTATAGCTCTCAGTGTCTCCAGATGACTCACCAATGACTCCGGAATACTCGCTGTATTTCCTATGACTACTGATAACTCCTTGTAGCTCTCAGTGTATCTAGATGACTCACCAATGACTCCGGAATACTCGCTGTATATCCTATGAATACTGATGACTCCTTATAGCTCCCAGTGTCTCCCAATGACTCACCAATGACTCCGGAATACTCACTGTATATCCTATGACTACTGATGACTCCTTATAGCTCTCAGTGTCTCCAGATGACTCACCAATGACTCCGGAATACTCGCTGTATATCCTATGACTACTGATAACTCCTTATAGCTCTCAGTGTCTCCCAATGACTCAACAATGACTCCGGAATACTCGCTGTATATCCTATGACTACTGATGACTCCTTATAGCTCTCAGTGTCTCCCGATGACTCACCAATGACTCCGGAATACTCGCTGTATATCCTATGACTACTGATGACTCCTTATAGCTCTCAGTGTCTCCCGATGACTCACCAATGACTCCGGAATACTCGCTGTATTTTTAAATGACTACTGATGACTCCCTATAGCTATCAGTGTCTCCCAATGACTCAACAATGACTCCGGAATACTCGCTGTATATCCTATGACTACTGATAACTCCTTGTAGCTCTCAGTGTCTCCAGATGACTCACCAATGACTCCAGAATACTCGCTGTATTTCCTATGACTTCTGATGACTCCTTATAGCTCTCAGTGTCTCCAGATGACTCACCAATGACTCCGGAATACTCGCTGTATATCCTATGACTACTGATGACTCCTTATAGCTCTCAGTGTCTCCAGATGACTCACCAATGACTCCGGAATACTCGCTGTATATCCTATGAATACTGATGACTCCTTATAGCTCCCAGTGTCTCCCGATGACTCACCAATGACTCCGAAATACTCGCTGTATTTGTATATGACTACTGATGACTCCTTATAGCTCTCAGTGTCTCCCAATGACTCACCAATGTCTCCGGAATACTCGCTGTATTTTTATATGACTACTGATGACTCCATATAGCTCTCAGTGTCTCCCGATGACTCACCAATGACTCCAGAATACTCGCTGTATATCCTATGACTACTGATGACTCCTTATAGCTCTCAGTGTCTCCAGATGACTCACCAATGACTCCGGAATACTCGCTGTATATCCTATAACTACTGATGACTCCTTATAGCTCTCAGTGTCTCCCAATGACTCACCAATGTCTCCGGAATACTCGCTGTATTTTTATATGACTACTGATGACTCCATATAGCTCTCAGTGTCTCCCGATGACTCACCAATGACTCCGGAATACTCGCTGTATTTCCTATGACTACTGATAACTCCTTGTAGCTCTCAGTGTCTCCCAATGACTCACCAATGTCTCCGGAATACTCGCTGTATTTGTATATGACTACTGATGACTCCATATAGCTCTCAGTGTCTCCCAATGACTTACCAATGACTCCGGAATACTCGCTGTATATCCTATGACTACTGATAACTCCTTGTAGCTCTCAGTGTCTCCCAATGACTCACCAACGACTCCGGAATACTCGCTGTATATCCTATGACTACTGATGACTCCTTATAGCTCTCAGTGTCTCCCGATGACTCACCAATGACTCCGGAATACTCGCTGTATTTTATATGACTACTGATGACTCCTTATAGCTCTCAGTGTCTCCCGATGACTCACCAATGACTCCGGAATACTCGCTGTATTTCCTATGACTACTGATGACTCCTTATAGCTCTCAGTGTCTCCAGATGACTCACCAATGACTCCGGAATACTCGCTGTATATCCTATGACTACTGATGACTCCTTATAGCTCTCAGTGTCTCCCGATGACTCACCAATGACTCCGGAATACTCGCTGTATATCCTATGACTACTGATGACTCTTTATAGCTCTCAGTGTCTCCCGATAACTCACCAATGACTCCGGAATACTCGCTGTATATCCTATGACTACTGATGACTCCTTATAGCTCGCAGTGTCTCCAGATGACTCACCAATGACTCCGGAATACTCGCTGTATTTGTATATGACTACTGATGACTCCTTATAGCTCTCAGTGTCTCCCGATAACTCACCAATGACTCCGGAATACTCGCTGTATATCCTATGACTACTGATGACTCCTTATAGCTCGCGGTGTCTCCAGATGACTCACCAATGACTCCGGAATACTCGCTGTATTTGTATATGACTACTGATGACTCCTTATAGCTCTCAGTGTCTCCCGATAACTCACCAATGACTCCGGAATACTCGCTGTATATCCTATGACTACTGATGACTCCTTATAGCTCCCAGTGTCTCCCGATGACTCACCAATGTCTCCGGAATACTCGCTGTATATCCTATGACTACTGATGACTCCTTATAGCTCTCAGTGTCTCCCAATGACTCAACAATGACTCCGGAATACTCCCTGTATTTTTATATGACTACTGATGACTCCTTATAGCTCTCAGTGTCTCCCAATGACTCACCAATGACTCCGGAATACTCGCTGTATATCCTATGACTACTGATGACTCCTTATAGCTCGCAGTGTCTCCAGATGACTCACCAATGACTCCAGAATACTCGCTGTATTTCTCTATGACTACTGATGACTCCTTATAGCTCTCAGTGTCTCCCGATGACTCACCAGTGACTTCGGAATACTCGCTGTATTTCCTATGACTACTGATGACTCCTTATAGCTCTCAGTGTCTCCAGATGACTCACCAATGACTCCGGAATACTTGCTGTATATCCTATGACTACTGATGACTCCTTATAGCTCTCAGTGTCTCCCGATGACTCACCAGTGACTTCGGAATACTCGCTGTATTTCCTATGACTACTGATGACTCCTTATAGCTCCCAGTGTCTCCCGATGACTCACCAATGACTCTGGAATACTCGCTGTATATCCTATGACTACTGATAACTCCTTATAGCTCTCAGTGTCTCCAGATGACTCACCAATGACTCCGGAATACTCGCTGTATATCCTATGACTACTGATGACTCCTTATAGCTCTCAGTGTCTCCCGATGACTCACCAGTGACTTCGGAATACTCGCTGTATTTCCTATGACTACTGATGACTCCTTATAGCTCCCAGTGTCTCCCGATGACTCACCAATGACTCTGGAATACTCGCTGTATATCCTATGACTACTGATAACTCCTTATAGCTCTCAGTGTCTCCAGATGACTCACCAATGACTACGGAATACTCGCTGTATTTCTCTATGACTACTGATGACTCCTTATAGCTCTCAGTGTCTCCCAAGACTCACCAATGACTCCGGAATACTCGCTGTATTTCCTATGACTACTGATGACTCCTTATAGCTCGCAGTGTCTACCGATGACTTACCAATGACTCCCAATGACTCGCAATATCTCTCGTTAATTTCCGTCGACTCTTAGAACCTCACCGTCGACTCACCGTCGAGTCACTGATGACTCGGCTATAACTCACCGATGACTCCGAGCACGGGCCCGGCGAAGAACGAGTTTGTGATGATGGTGATCGACTTGGACACCAGCAAGAGATCGCTGACAGCCAGGTTCAGGAGCAAGAGGTTATACGGCTTCCGCAGCTTCTTGTATCTGTTGGAGAGACGTCAGTAGAGGCATCAGTACATCGCATAAATCATCAGAAGCATCAGGACACCATCGCTAACATCGTCAGAGACATAAGACGTCAGGGATCAGAATCGCGTACTGCGGGTTAGCCCAATGCGCCAGGGGGCCTCGTAGCGTATCTAGAATGGTAGAACCATGTTTTAGCGACCTATCGTACTTAGGAAGATATGTCAGTCAAAACTATAGATATTGCTTTGAAATTCAGTTTGGGGATCGTCCATACTTGGTTCTCCAATATATCTTCCAGGTTTTACATATATTTGAAATTTTGATTTTGTGATGATTTTTGTGTGTGTAAAAATTTCCACAAAATAAATTTTTTGAAACATATTCAAAACCGGAAGAGATATTGGAATCAAGTATGGACGATGCCCCAACTGAATTTCAAAGCAATATCTCTATTTTTGACTGACTTATGTCTCCCAAGTATGATTGATTGCTAAAACGTGGTTCTACCATTCTAGATACGCGGGGTCGTACGGGACATTCGCCAGGACAGATTAATGTGATGCGGTGCAGGTGAACTTCCAGGGTCAACCAACTACTGCCATCTGTTGACTGAAAATGAACTAACTCGCCATTAGAATGGAAAGGACCGCTCAGTCGAAAGTTAACTCAGTGTTGTGTTGCAATGTTACACTGTTGCAGTCAAATGTTTCAAAAGGTGTCAGTTTCACTGCCACGCTGATGTCACGCTATGCCGTCCAATGCCGAAGCATCTAAAAGTAAACACAAAATGTCGTAAATTATCCGCAATAATGCCCTTATAGTTTCACCTAAAAGCGAGCGTCCAGTGTAATGCGTATGACGTCCAGTGTAATGCGTCCAGTGTAATGCGTCCAGTGTAATGCGCCGTTCGACGCACTTACTGCTAACACGGTATCTGCGCTGCTGGGGTGCCGTGTTAGACGAATCTCGCGTGTCTCGCGAAATGGTGTAGTCTCGTGTCTCGCGAGAAAGATGAATCTCGCGCGCAACAAAACAAACAAACAGCCGGTGTAACGTAGAACTGAGGAAAAAAAGGCGGTATCGTCTTCTGTCTGAGTAACCTCGTTATCTCTCGTCTGACGGATACGCCGAAACACGGCTGCGAGGTGTCAGGCTTCTCTCCGCTATGTGAGAATTGGGATGCTTCGTTTGTGCGATGCTTAGTTGAGGACAATTTCGAAAATAAAGCTATTATTTTAGATGCATTGGATAATTTGTATCGAACAGCATCAACAAGGGCAGTGTATGACTCTAAACCAGAGTTCGCCATGGGCTGGGCTGGACCTATGGGCCATGGGCTGGGGCTGGGCCTGGGCCGGGCCTCAACTTTAAGGAAATCACTGGGCTCTGGATGGGCCTGGGCCTGACAATTTTGAAGTAATGCGCGCTTCGCACAAGCTCAGGTCAGCTCAACAATATTTTAACCAGCAGTTCACTTACACAGCAACACTCTGTTGCTCTGGCTGTGGCTTCTTCTTTTTTGTTAGCACATAGTTGGTTTATTGTTTCACATTTATAGTATACAAGTAAATATGATAGGATAATGATTGGAAATTGTGTGAAAATAATGATATGCTTAACCCTCGCCCTACGAGGGGGGGGGGGGGGGGCTGACAGGCAAAGGAAAAAAGGCATGTTCCCCTGACACATACACCCTGATGTTTTCTTGAATAACTTTTTACACATGCAGTGCATCTTGCTGAAATTTTCGGTAGCTGAGTTAACAGCAATTATACGTAGGCTGTCAAAATTTATTTGAAATTGGTTGGGAAATTGGGGAGATAATGACGTTTTGATGACGTCATGTTGGTAAAAATAGAAATATTTTAAAAATCGTAGAAAATAGAGTTTTAAAGCAAATTGAAAACACAATTCACTAAAGATACAAAATGTCATTTTCTTTAAAATGGTAATCTCATATTTTCCAAATGTTGGGTTTTTGACCCCTAAAATAAAAAACAACTGATTTTTTTTGGAAAAATCCCCACAAAATCAACATTTTCAACGATTTTAGACAAACCGGAATATATGTGAGAGAACTGAGTATGGAAAATACTCATACCAAATTTCAAAGCAATATCTTTATTTCTGACTGAGTGATGGCTCCCTAAGTGTAAGAAACTGATGACCACATTTTAAAAAATAACATTTTTTGACTTTTTTTTTGACAAGATACGAACAAATAATTACCTTTTCTGTATCTCTGAGCCAAAATTGGTCTAGGAACATGCCTTTTTATTTACATTTATCAATTTCTAATTTTGAGGTTTTCTGAAGAGCAAAATCGCTGTTCTGGACGTGGTAAATCCGAGGTCATTCACTTGACCTGGAAGGTCATCCGTTGACCTGAAACCTAAAAATTGCAAACTGTTAGATTCCTGTCATGACAGGCAACATGCTGGTTCTTACCGCATTGCTCTAAGTTGCTTGGTTTGGAAGTTAACAGGGGGGCCTGTCAGGCCCCCGTAGGGCGAAGGTGAAAAAAGTTCCCGTAGAGGGAGGGTTAATCTGAACGGGCCGGACCGGACCTGGGCCTCAATATTATTAATTTGACCGGGCCTGGTCCGGGCCTGGGCTTGGTGCTCATGGGCCTGGGCCGTGCCGGGCTGTGGGTTGCTGGCCCCCATGACGAACACTGCTCTAAACGCGTGCAGCCATGTTTATATAAGCATAAATGCTCAACCGTTTTCTATTGAATACATATTCTCATTTAAAAATGTTATTTGAGATACAAATATATTAATTTATATTGAATTGATTTTAATTGATAAATATAAATACACAAGACGTGTTTCAAGACTAGTTTTGTACTAGTGCTAACCCGTCCGCTCCGCTGGGCGATTACTGGTGTCCAGTGGTGGTGCAAGCCAGTAATAGACAATTAGGGATAGATAGCCCGTACTACCCGTGACACCTATCGTACCTATAATACGTTTTTGTACCCGTCATACACCCGAAGTACCCGTGAAAAACCTACGGTGCCAGACATACACCCGTAGTACCCGTTGTGCCCCTGAGGAACACGTGATAACCCCGTTATAGCCGGCACTCACTCATTATACCCGTGGAACACCTATGGGACCCGTTATACACCCGTTAAACCCGTGAAAACTCCACCACGGCCTAGCGTATATGTTCATTGATATATGCCGTACCGTATGTCGATGACCTTCGTTTTGCAGTGATTCCGTGGTTGCTTGACATTGGTTGTGGCACTGTAGTATCCGTGGTCGGATCTGATTGGCTTTCGACTGTAGTGAAGCGATGTAAAACTCGTATCCGTAAACTGTTTTTACGGTCAAATAATTATTTACACCTCTTTCTATCTTAATTACAGCACAAACCTTCGCCCAAAAGTGCACAACCTAAAACTGTCTGTAACTATCGTATCAAATGCGTCGGAAATGTACGAATTATACACTACTCGGTAGTATCCGTAAACTCGTTTGAAAACCTTAAAATCACGTACATCACGTGCTTATAGCAAGCAATGTGGTACTGCAATGTAGAACTGCCGCTTTACTGTGTTAAATTCGTTCCGGAGAGACAGACAGCAGACGCTTATCAAATAGTAATATGGATACAAAATACAGTGGTGCCATTTATTTGTCTTTATCTGGTCAATAAATAATTTTTTTTTATATGACGTTATGAGTTACCCATACTTTAGATGCCATAAGTCAGTCAAAAATGATGGTATATTTCTGAAATTTGGTATGGTAGTTAACCATATGTGGGTCTCTGACATATATTCCGGCTTTTTTAATATCTTTTAAACAATTGATTTTGTGGCTATTTTACCCCAAAACAAAAGGTTTTGATTTTTTTGTGGGATAAAACCACAAAGTTTGAAATTCCGAGATAGCCATGTTGTAGCCCTTTCCATTTGCTATCTTTTCACGTTTTTAGGTTGCATTTTGCTCAAAATATAGCATTTTTACGGGCTGTTAGATTTTAGCTGATTTTGGTTTAAAACTCGTTGTAGTGACGTCACTAATTTCGATATAACTAAATTTGTTATCGACGAAGTTGCTTTATTTTTTCACATAAAACCTCATATCGATGTAGAAGAAGGTTCCCGAAGTTTCACGTTGATAGCGCTATTGGGTTTTGAGATATTACGAAAATTCATCAGGGTCATAAACACCCACAGTCAATGGCGGGTTAAATTTTCGAAGCCCATCTTTCCGTTTGGCATTGGGAATCTCAGAAACCATTGCCTGGAAACACGGATAAAAACTATACCTACATTCTGTTGTATCGCTTTCCTCCGACAGCGTTATTTGTGGTGTTTGTGATGGGAAATGGGACCATTTGGCTGGCGTGGGATTGTATTGAAATGGCTAAATTAATGACTGCAGTTATGAAATGCTGCGGGATTCAAATGACTGCAGTTATGAAATGCTGCGGGATTCAAATGACTGCAGTTATGAAATGCTGCGGGATTCAAATGACTGCAGTTATGAAATACTGCGGGATTCAAATGACTGCAGTTATGAAATGCTGCGAGATTCAAGTGACTGGACAGGTCAAATGACAGGTCAAATGACAGGTCGGCGATGGCTGTTCTTTCTCCTGCAAATTGCTTCACTGCGTGCTAAAAGGACCACAGGAAAGATAGTGAGTGAAGGGCTTGTTTCTCTCTCACCCCAGCGAGAAAGTGGGGCCCAATTACAGGAGGGCTCCTTCTCTTCCCAGGGCTGCGGCAAGTGTGTGGGAGCCCACCCCACACCGGAATTAATCAATCGGGGGAGTGGTCCGAAAAGCGGGCGGCAACGGGATTCGAACCCGGGTCCTCCCGCTCCGCAGACTGCTGCCTTACAGATTGAGCTAATCAGGCAGTTGTTAAACTGTCATCTATGTCAGAAATAATAATGTTTTATCACCAGTTGATCCGGAATTAATGAAAGGTCTGCCAATCACGAGGGAGTGGATCACGAGAGAGCTGAACTAACTGATCTTTGTTTGGAGTCACAGCGAAGAGTACTCTCAGGAGTACTATGTTCTTATTTATCTTTGATCAGGGGCTGTCGAACAGAAGTATATAAACACATATAATTGCAATCATTTTAACCAAAATACAACAGCTGTGTTGTGTATATTTTTTCCTGTGGGTGTATGTCAGGCGATCCTATATGCCATATATATGTACCTGTATGTTTTACCTATCATACATATATCCTATATGTTTATATGTCAGGCGATCATATAAACACACCAGTTGTTGCATTTTGTGAATTATTTCTGTAAATCCGAAGCTAAATACAAACTCCCCGTTTGAGTACAAAACCACCAGCAAGGCGCCGTAGTTGACGATGAACGAGCGAGTGCGAAGGAAATGTATGGGGAATTTCAACTCGATCGGGCCAGTAGTTTCTGAGATGCAAAAAAAGGTGCGTACGTGCGCACGTGCAGAGGCACACCCATAGTCCTACTTTAGGCTTCGGTGGACATAGGGCATTTATTCAGTTTGGGTGGACCCTTTTACTAAGAGGAACAGAGAGCTTTTGAATACATCAGCTGCTTCCTTTGCATGCCATCTTTTACTGCTAGTAATATCAGCTGTTAAATGCTAATAGTCTTGTGTTGATCATCAATCACAATTTGGAAAATAAATACACCTAGGTGGACATTTTTCATGTCCACCTAGGTCCAACTTAAAGGCTACGTAATGCTAGTGGTGAATACATTAGCTTAAGGGGACATCCCGTGTGTCCATGTAAAATGTGTCGTCATTATTCTGATGACTAAAAAACGAATCGGTCCAACTTAGAACAAATTCTGAAAGAAATTAGAAAAGAAGAAACGATTCTGAAAGAATTAGCCTGATCTAATGCGTTTCCATACAAAGAAAGGATTTGTATGTATGCATATTGACTTGTAGTGGGGAAGTCACACAAATGAGGTCACCGATATAAAACATAATATATATGCAAGTGCCAACAACTCTGGCCGTGACAACACAAACTGGTGAAGTGTTCATTTCACATGTTGGTGCGTTGACGCATGCCCTCCTGGGGGTCGGATCCGATTCCCCTTATGTTCTTTCTGTATTACTGCCGAAACGTTGCAGATATCGACGTGAAACTTGGCATACCTTTTTATTCATCAATTTTACGCCTTATGTACAAATGAGCAGTTTTGTCCGATTTTTTTTAGATATGTCGATTGTAGTAACGTCACGGTCACGTCCCGATGCCGCTGGTCCAGGGGAGCGGCTCTGAGACCGGCCGATGCCGCTGGTCCAGGGGAGGGACTCTGAGACCGGCCGATGCCGCTGGTCCAGGGGAGCGGCTCTGAGACCGCCCGATGCCGCTGGTCCAGGGGAGCGGCTCTGAGATCGGCCGATGCCGCTGGTCCAGGGGAGCGGCTCTGATAAATAAACACTTTTTTGTACATAACTCTCGACAGAATGAAGATAGAGAAGTTAAACCGATGCTTATGTGTTTGTCGCATCAAGACACGTCTCCCAATATACAACTTGACCTACTTGGGTCACCACTTGACCTTGACCTGAGGTAAAATTTCTATGTTGATCTACCCTGGTCAACATGAACATGATTAAAGGCGTCTTGACGAGAAAAACACAATGGCGTCAAGATTATTGCGCTATCTGTATTAGGTAAAATGTTATTTTGAAAACAGATTTGCCAAAAAATAGCCTTTTTGACCTTTGATGACCTCTGCAGCTAAACTATTGACCTGAGGTAAAATTTGAGGCCACCTTAGCGATTGCATTTTTCAAGAGCTTTCTATTGCTTTTTCCGTTTGTTCCTAGCTATCATAGTTCCGGTGATATCGGACGTTTCTGGAGCGAAGTCCTAAAACTGGAAAATCTGACCCTTGATGACCTCTGGTGACCTCAATATTGACCTGACATAACACAAGACTCATTACTTTCGATGGAGCTCGTCTCGAGCTATCTAATGACGCTTTCCAGTTGTCGCTACGTTGCGTGGTTTTCGAGATATTAGGGGGAGGGGCCGAAATCATCTCCCTCCCGGCCGTTCGTGTTTGGCGCATACCCCCGGCCGTGCGCGGGTTAATATATACCGTACCACAAGTATCCGTCCCGTCTCCCATTGCTGATTGGCTGATGTGTTGTCCTTATAAGGAACACGGAGTGGGATTTCCTTGCTAGATTACTCGATAGTTGGCAGTAAAGGGCATTTTGAGTTCAAAAACACGAATATGACTTTGGTTTGGACCAAAAATGGATATCTGAGGAGAAAAAGTAAGTTTCTCTTTGTATGACACGTGACGTCATACAACACCAGTGGGTGGACCTGACCTGACTCGGCTCCGCCTGCCGCCTTCTACAGTCTCTGACAAGGGGCCGCCGCGCCGCCCGGGCCGCTGATCGGATATTAGCGAGGTGTCGTGATCAGAGACTACGTGCCAAAGAGTGTAGGATGTAACGTCAACAAATCAGCCAATCAGCAATTGGAGTACGATGCCCGCTTGTGGTATGGTACATATTAAACGCTGAGAAGGTGGACTGTTTCCTTTTAAAGTACTGAATCTGACATTGTGGTTGGAGAAGGGCAATAGGATCGAAGTACTGGACAAGCCATGACATTTTACAGGTACTTGCAATTTCTTAAGTTCAGATTCTAGCTTTATTTTAAAACAGAATTCGGTAAAATTATCATAGAATGGAATAAATTTTAAGTTATAACATCCACACTGACAAATATGTTTTCGTGATATTTTCAATATTCTTATATTCCCTTTAATTTCCCTAAATTATGTGAATACCTAGGATCTCCCTAATAATGTAAATATTCTTAACCCGCGAGTCACTGGGGGGGGGGGGGGGGGGGCTTTTTTAGCCCCCCCCCTAGGAATATTAGGAATATCTCAATAACTAATGCAGATATCGACGCCAAACTTTCCGTACCTTTCTGGGCATCATGTTTACACCTTTTGAGAAAAAATGAAAAAAATCGGCAGAAATTTTCGAGATAGTTAATTTATTGACATTGAATAACAAGACTAAACAAGATTTTGACACCAAAATCGGCTAAACTTTGCCAGGCCGTACAAATGCCGCATTTGAAGCAAAATGCAATCGAAAAACGCGAAAAGGTAGAAAATTGCAAGGGCTACAAACCAGATATCTCACAATTTAGAAATTGTTGGTTTTTGACCCCAAAATAAAAAAAAAACACTTAAAAACAAAATGCTCACAAAATCAAATTTGTCAAAGATATTGAAAAAAACGGAATATATGTGAGATAACGACATATGGGCAACTACCATACCAAATTTCGAAATGATAGCATCTTTTTTGACTGTCATGGCATATAAAGTATGGATAAATCATGACGTCATATTTTGAAATTGCGTTTTTTTGTTGCCTTTTTTTGGCCGGATACAGGCAAATAAATGCCAGCACTGTTTGTTTTAGATAAAACTGATATATAAAAATGTTTTTTTCATTTCGATTTATAAATGTCAAATTTTGACCTTCAGTGACCTGAACTTGACACTAACCTTATGTAAATGAAATCAGGTGCTAAAATGACTACCACTAACGAATTTTACGCGTAAAAGCATCCATGAAACATGTGTTGCATGACTTTCGTAGATATTTTGTGTGTAGTGACCTTTTGTGACCTGACCTTGACCTTGATCTTTTCCAACAATCTCACTTTAGCTCATGTGGGATATGTATCATACCTTTGACAACACTTTGGGTGATTATAGGCGCAATCGAAGGCCATGGATGGCAAGTATTGTCCATAAACTCAAATACCTCGATTTTGACGTTTGACTTGACCGTGACCTGACATGTGACCTTAATTTGAATTTTGTAAGTGTGCGTTGGGTTTATCTCATTGAGCGCTTTCAAATGCCGCCTTGCTCGTCCCGCTGCGATCATTGGTTCTGAAGATACCAGGGGGGCTAAAAAAAGCCCCCCCCCCCCCCAGTGAGTCGCGTTACAGAATGACCTCTCCATTTTAAGTCAACGTGGAAATATTTGAACTTTATTCGTTAACAAGTTATTCTGCGAAAAACTTTATAGACAAAACAACAGACATTTTGAGTTTGATGACCTCTGGAGCCTAAACTTTTGAACTTAGGTCAAATCTTACAACAAGGCGTTGGTTTCCAGAGCTTTCCATTGCTTTTTAGGTTGCTTCCTAGCATAGTTGTTATTCTTAAAAGACTCACCTGACCTTACTTAGGTCATCGATATAACACACAAAAACAGAGATTTACGATTTGTGGGCATTGTGGGTATCCTCGGAATAGGAAGCATTTGAATATTTCCCCATTGACCCCCAATGGAGAGGTCACGAAATTGACCAAGCCTAAGGTCACCGATATAAAACAAATCCGAGGTATACGAATTGAAGGTATCTATGGTTTTATGAAACCCTGTAAGTTTGAAACCGATCGGCTAACAACTGTGGCTGTGGTATGATGGCACACTTCTTGGAGGTGGGGTCACGTGACCTGGCCTGGTGACCTGACCCGAGATGACCCGAGGTAATTTTTTTAGGCTATGCGGGCAATTGATGCCCAAGCAGCTGTGTCAAATTAAGCGGCGCTGCGCGCCGCCGTTTTCCCGCTATTCAGGAAAACCGGGGGGGGGGGGGCGGAAATCACCCCCCCCCACACACACACAGGCCGTGCGCGTGTTAAACAAAAAACAAGGTGAATAGTTCCCTAATAATTGCACTAATTGCAGCGCAAATGACATTTAGTGTGACTTGCGAACTCACCAGTAACCTCGCATATAACACAAGTTTCTTACCCCCTACACAATGACCATAATCATTTAAGGTCGTTAATTTGTGCTTCAAATTGTCCCAACACACACTCGGGTATACGATACCTGAACAGTAAGAACCAGGATCCTAGGATTGCTTTGGAGCTTGGGTGCGGAATACATCGGTACACTTGACACAAATTTGTCCAGGCGCCCTGTATGCCTTGTATGTAGGTATGCACCTGCCCTACTTAACTATTTACCTAAATAAAATGTGGATAGGGTACCTACCATGTGCCAACTTATATTCCTAAAACAGCTCTTCCTACACTGATAATGTATGCCTCAAATTTAATGGTTAAGCTTGCAGGGCCTATTTTAACATGTTAACGGGGAGGGGCAAATGCCCCCCCCCCCCCAGTCAAGACATTTTGTCCACCCTGATTTCAGTAATTTTATGCCATTTTTCGCTTGATAGTATTAAATTAAAATACAATATACTTACTTGGTGATAAATTTATAAAAATCCAATGATAAATTCTATGATATTTCTAAGTTTTAGTATTTCCCAGCCAAAATTAGTATCTTTAAATTATTTCCGAAATAACATTAAATTCAATAGGTACCATTTAAACAATTGCTGATTAACGGCAGAGTAGGGGAGATCGGGGATTGTTGGACAAGAAACGTTGACACAAAATTTCGCGTGAGTGTGGTTTTGGGGTGTGTGGGGGAGGGGGAGGGGCAACCAGGTGGTTGCCACCCCCCCTCCCACACTCCCATAATGTTAATATTAAAGTCCTGCTAATCTTGGGGTCCGGAGGGATCTTGGGGGGCCGGCCCCCTGGCCCCTCAGGTGGCGACGCCCATGGTTGGGATAGGGGAGATATTTCAATAATGTTCCTTCCGTGGAGTATATAAGGGAAGAATCTGAATATGAGCGGCCGGCCCGGCCCGGCCCGTGGCGACGCTTTTGAGAAGCAAATATCTCTGCAACAGCACGTCCGATTGACAAGCGGGCTTCTTTGCTGAGTAGTCCCATCCCCCCTACCCTGTTTGAGACCAGAGCCGACTCACGTGAGTAACTACCACTGCGCGTGGCACGTGCCGCGTGAGGGGTGTAGAAAGGTGTTTTGTCGCAAAAGCTCCGCAACGGGTTGGCCGATTGTGTGGAAATTTGGTGTGTGGTTATGGATCTCTCAGCCGCCACTTTCCAACAAGTCAGGGGTGGGGTGCCTCTGCACGTACGCACGTGCGCACCCCTTTTTTGTCCCCGTACCTCAGAAACTACTTGCCCGATCGAATTGAAATTCACCATAGGTACATTTACTTCGCATTCGCTCGTTCATCGCCAACTACGACGCCTTACTGGTTCGGTAAAAAGTTATGGAAGAAACACGACGCATGACCTCTGGGTCAATAGATTTTACCTCGTGGAGGTCGCAGGCCAAAAATGTCACATGGATCTTTGTATTTTGCAAAAGATTCGTGAGTCTGGTGAACATTGGGAAAATGTAGCCATTTCCTGGAGATTTATATGCATTTTCATGTTGCCCCAATGACCCAAAATTGAGAGGTCACAAAATCTACCTTGCCTTAGGTCATCGATATAAAAATTATCGGAAATAGCAGAATTGTTGGTATTTATGACCTGATTAAATCCTGTAAGATTCCAACTGATCGGTTAAACAATCTGGCTACGGCACGACCTTATATTTTTAGATGGGATCACTAGACTTGACCTGAGGAGACCCGAGGTAAAAAATTACAGGATTTGGGCAACGGATAAGCAAACAGTTCTGCCAAAAATGGCGGTGCGAAACGCCGTCGTTTTCCACTATTTCCGAAAAACCTAAGAGGGGGAGGATATTCGCCCCCTGTTGTTGCGCGTGTTAACGTTTGCCACACAGACTAACACGCGCAACAACCTAAAAATCATGGCGATGCCAATGTATGGATCTGGTGAACATTGAACATTGAACATTTCCATACACCTAAGACATTGGAGTAATCAACCTTCGGTATTTGCATGCTCTGCATGCCCAATGTGCTCAACCTGCCGCACGAGTTGGATCAAATTACAACAATAATGGGGTAAGTTGAGCAATACTTGACATTTTATTTCGTGTAATTTTTGAAGTATAAACGAAAATATTTGAAAATAATTGGTTTTTAATTAGGAAAGGTCAATTTTCGGACCATTCCAGTCTTTTTGGGGTTCTGGCTCGACTGGCTCGCTGGATCCACTGTTGAATATTGAAGCCGTAGTTCCTATTCAATCAAAGCATTACATTTGACGCAGTATTACGGAAAAACAAATGACCTTGGACATTGTAATTGGACTTAGTTATGTAAAAGGTGCAAGTGCAGAAAGGAGTACGTTGTAGTAATACAAAATACAATGTGCCAACAATACAATGTAATACAAAATACAAGTCTCTGTCGGAACTGGTTAATAAGCCTATGGTATGGCGTGAGTTGTTAGGCAAAAAAAAAACGGTTAACCCGGCATTGGCTGGGGTTTCCAGACTCCTTCCAGTGGCTGGGGGGAAGGGGGGGGGGGATTTCCCCCCTCTTGGTTTTCCTTCGAACCAATGATCGCAACGAGACACGCAAGGCGGCATTCGAAAGCTCTCAATGAGACAAATATAAAGCATACTCTAAAGTTGCAAATTGAGGTCACATGTTAGGTCACGGTCAGGTCAAAGGTCATAACCGAGTTATTTGAATGCATGGACCATACTTTCCATCCAAAGCCTTCGATTGAGAACATGATCACTCAGAGTGCTCTCAAAGGTATCGTACCCATCCCGCATGAGCTAAAGTGAGATTGTTGGCAAAGATCAAAGTCAAGGACAAGTCACAAAAGGTCACTATGCGCAAAATATATACGAGACATGCAACATATGCTTTATGAGTTATGTTACATGCATAATTCGATAGTGATAGTCATTTTACCATCTGACCTCATTTAAGTAAGGTTAATGTCGAGCTCAAGTCAAGGTCAGGTCACATAAGGTCAAAACATATTGATAAATCTAAATAAAAACGCATGTTTCTAGACCAATTTTGTCTCAGAAATACAGTGCTGGAATTTATTTGTCTGTATCTGGTGACTAAAACCATAACAAACGCAATTAAAAAATATGACGTCATGAGTTACTCATACTTAGGGAACCCGGAGCCATACGTCAGTCAAAAATAAAGATATTGCTTTTAAATTTGGTTTGGGTATTTTACACATAGTTCTCCAGCATATATTCAGTTTTTGTTTAATGTTAGAAAATGTTGATTTGAGGGCATTTTGTATTTATTTTTGGTTTCCATTTCTGGGTAAAAAAACTAAATGTTCATAACTCCGAGGAAGCCATTTTTTAGCTCTTGCCATCCACTATCTTTTGACGTTTTTGTATCGCATTTTTCTCATAATATGGCATTTGTACACGGTCTGTTAAAGCTTGGCTGACTTTTTTCGTCAAATGCGTGTGTAGTGACGTCACTAAATTCGCCATATCTCGATTTTTTTTCGACGAAATTGCTTCATGTTTACACATAAGACGTACAATTGATGTAGGAGATGGTACCCGAAGTTTCACGTCGATAGCGCTATTGGTTTTTGAGATATTTCGAAAGTTCGTCAGGGGGGCGAAAAACGCCCCCTCCCCAGCCAATGGCGGGTTAACACACACATTCCAAATTCTGGTGGCATTTTCCATCAGAGTCATGCTTACGTGTTTTTGCCTTTGTGTGCTATGTTTGGATCTTATCTCCCCCCCCCTTCGTGATTTTCCCTTAAAATAGGCCCTGTAAGCTTGTGGTAAAGCAGCAAAAATACGTGTCGGAACTGGTTAATAAGCCCCAGCACTGGTAAAAAACGAACACTTGCCACCACCACTGATAAGTTGCCTTTTGTTCTAGAAACATCTAAATAAGTTGCCAAAATTGGTCTAGAAACATATCGGAAATCGAAATCCAAGTCTAAAAACATTGGTAAAGCTTTGGTAACTATATCCACCGTTCAATTATGGTTTCATCAATAACTGACCTTTCTCTTTATGATCAATGATGCACCAGTTCACACTTTTCTACCACTGCACTTCGCACTCTCTTCGCTTCACCGCTGCCCGAAACGCAATTGCAACTGGCTAAAAAAGCTGCCGCGGTAAGTTTATGATGCGTGGGTGGACATCCCGTCGTGTCCACTTAAAAATAAAGCGCGTGATTCGTGAAAGCTGTCCACTCAAACGCACGAATATTCCGTTATTTTAAGTGGACATTTCATGTCCGCATAAAAAAATGAAGTCCACCTAAGCACGTCTGAGAGTACTTTCGTGTCCACCGAACCTTAATCTAGGAAAACCCACCTCTGACTTGAAGGAAAGTGGGGGCTAAGAGGTCCCTAACCACACACCAAATTTGCACACAATCGGCTCAGCCGTTCAAGAGATATAGATAGGGGTGTGCACATGCGCACGTGCAAAGCCACCCACCCCTTACTTGTGGAAAGGCGGCGGTTCAGAGGTCCCTAACCACACACCAAATTTGAACACAATCGGCTCAGCCGTTCCTGATATATAGAATAGGGGTGAGCACGTGCACACGTGCCGAGGCACCCCACCCCTGACTCGTGGGAAACTGGCGGATGAGAGGTCCCTAACCACACACCAAATTATAACGCAATCGGTTCAGCCGTTCCTGAGATATATAATAGGGGTGTGCACGTGCGCACGTGCAGGGACAGCCCCACCCCTGACTTGTGGGAAACTGGCGGCTAAGAGGTCCCTAACCACACATCAAATTTGCACATAATCTGCACAGGCGTTGCGAAGATTTTGCGAGAAAACACTTTTCAACACCCCTCACGCGGCACGCGCCACGCGCAGTGGTAGTCACCCTCATGAGTCGCCACTGGTCTCAAACAGGGTATGTTGGATGGGGCTGCTCAGCAAAGAAATCCGCTTGTCAATCGGACGTGTGGTTGCAGAGATATTAGCTTGTCAAAAGCGTCGCAACGGGCCGGGCCGGGTCGGGCCGGTCCGGGCCGCTCATAATCATATTTTCCCCCCCATATACCACGGAAGGACGAGCGAGCGCTTCGCCCTCGCTCGTAATAATTCTTGCCTGGTTGGCATAAATCAACTTTGTCGAGAACGTATGACTGTAAAATGTATTTATATCCCAACTCCGGTGGAGTTAGCGGACACATACAGAAACAACAGAACACACCGAAACCGCGGTCCAACACTGTATATTTAAAAAAAAAACTAGTACAGGAACAATCATGCAATTACCAAGAGAACCAGAACATTGTTTGAAAGGAGTCGTTGCTTGGTTGTTTTGCTACTTAAGAAGATTGTTTCCCGGGAGAGTGATATTGGCAAGGGTGTGCTAATAATCACACAAAAACAAAACAGTTGGAGAAAGTTCGTGTAATATCCGTGCGATCTAATTCCGTCGTTGTGAAGCCGTACTAGGTGTATCCGGTTTGGTTGCACTTGGCGAAACTATGCGAGACTTTGCGTGTAAGACGATCGAAACCCAACTGTTTCCCACAAGTAACTGTCTTCAATGAAAACATCATGTTGCAGACCGTGTCTGCGATTTTAGTGGTGGAATGCGTACATTAGCCAGCTCGTGATCATGATACTCGTGAGGGGCACCTCGTTCAGAAGTGTCCTTTAAGGTCACATGAGGACTTTATGCCGCGTTCGTTTGATCCGACTGTGTGGGAACCGGTCGCTACAGCGCAGATCACACCTCACTATTCCCAAATGGAGCAGGCTTTGGCAAAATATGGGATCTGCAGTCGTTTGTAACATGACCGAATGAGCAAATCTAGCCATCAGTTTGACTAAAAATACTCCCCATGGGAGAGGTAAATGCCAGCTTCGAATCGAGAATAACGCCCTGCTTTGTGTCAACGATGACACCAAAGCCGCTGGTCTGAGTTCTGTTCCATTGTCCATATAGTGTGGCGGGCGAGCGCCTGGGGGTTATCGTGTGCGGTTTGCATTTCATGACATTCAGCATGGGTTCCCATCTGACAAACCAGGTTGACCGGACGATCAAGATCACACTGCAGCAGCAGCAGCCCGTGTGGCCTCGTGACGCAATATTACGGACAATTTGAAAGCCATATGTATGTAGAAAACAGCCTAATGCGAAGCAAGTCGTAAGTAAAAGCGTGAAAGAAGTGGAGGCAGAGGAGGGTTTCTTCTTAAACGCACACAAACACACACACACACACACACACACACACACACACACACACACACACACACGCACACACACACACACACACACACACACACACACACACACACACACACACACACACACACACACACACACACACACACACACACACACACACACACACACACACACACACACACACGCAGACGCACACGCACACGCACACGCACACGCACACGCACACGCACACGCACACGCACACGGGCCACTCTCTACCCATCTCACCTGACGAAGACGCCGATGACGAAGAGGTTGCCGGTGCAGCCGATGAGCAGTATTAGCACATAGCAGACGCCGATGGCGACGTGGTTGGTGTACGCAGGCGAGGGAAACCGCGCCCAGAACGGCTGGATCGCCTGCAGGTACGGCCGCGAGCACAGCCCTGGCGACCGCGGGGAGAGAAAACAGTGATGAGCACAGAACAGGTGGCAGCGGGGGACAAAATGGGAGACTGTGTTATTGTGGTGCTGGTGATACTAGCTGATACTTGGTGGAAACCGAATGTTGGTTGAACATTGGACAACACTATTCTTTAGAATTGTGTTTCCATTGTAGAGGAAGCAAACCATGCCAGCTGTGATACTGTGATATTGTGATACTGTGATACTGTGATAATGTGATACTGTGATACTATGATATTGTGATACTGTGATACTGTGATACTGTGATAATGTGATACTGTGATACTGTGATATTGTGATATTGTGATATTGTGATACTGTGATACTGTGATACTGTGATACTGTGCTAATGTGATACTGTGATATTGTGATACTGTGATACTGTGATACTGTGATCATGTGATCCTGTGATAATGTGATACTGTGATACTGTAATACTGTGATACTGTGATACTATGATACTGTGATACTGTGATATTGTGATACTGTGATTCTGTGATATTGTGATACTGTGATAATGTGATACTGTGATACTGTGATACTGTGATACTGTGATACTGCGATATTGTGATACTGTGATACTGTGATACTGTGATTCTGTGATAATGTGATACTGTGATACTGTGATACTGTGATATTGTGATACTGTGGTACTGTGATACTGTGATACTGTGATATTGTGATATTGTGATACTGTGATACTGTGATACTGTGATACTGTGATACTGTGATGATGTGATAATGTGATACTGTGATACTGTGATACTGTGATACTGTGATACTGTTATACTGTGCTACTGTGATATTGTGATATTGTGATATTGTGATATTGTGATATTGTGATACTGTGATACTGTGATACTGTGATATTGTGATACTGTGATACTGCGATACTGTGGTACTGTGATACTGTGATACTGTGATACTGTGATATTGTGATACTGTGGTACTGTGATATTGTGATACTGTGGTACTGTGATATTGTGATACTATGGTACTGTGATGATGTGATACTGGTACGTTACCCATACTTCTCCCGCTGGAAGAAGCGGGAGAAGCGATGGGAAGCTGAGTATAATGGCCTTTATTGCGATACTGGTGATACTGGTGATACTGGTGATACTGGTGATACTGGTACAGAACAGGTCCTGCGGGAGTGAAAGTCGGGGACATGGTGACATGAGGAGCTGTGATGCCAGCTTTGTACTGTAAATTCTTTTTAAAAAAATATAGGGATATAGGGATAAATATAGGGATAAAAATATAGGGATACATCGCCCCAATCTCCAGTTGCTGGCTGATGTTGACACGCCTATTTGAGTTTGAGTCGCTGGCTGATGTTGACACGCCTATTTGAGTTTGAGTCGCTGGCTGATGCTGACACGCCTATTTGAGTTTGAGTCGCTGGCTGATGTTGACACGCCTATTTGAGTTTGAGTCGCTGGCTGATGCTGACACGCCTATTTGAGTTTGAGTCGCTGGCTGATGTTGACACGCCTATTTGAGTTTGAGTCGCTGGCTGATGTTGACACGCCTATTTGAGTTTGAGTCGCTGGCTGATGTTGACACGCCTATTTGAGTTTGAGTCGCTGGCTGATGTTGACACGCCTATTTGAGTTTGAGTCGCTGGCTGATGTTGAGGCACCTATTTGAGTTTGAGTCGCTGGCTGATGCTGACACGCCTATTTGAGTTTGAGTCGCTGGCTGATGTTGGCACGCCTATTTGAGTTTGAGTCGCTGGCTGATGCTGACACGCCTATTTGAGTTTGAGTCGCTGGCTGATGTTGGCACGCCTATTTGAGTTTGAGTCGCTGGCTGATGCTGACACGCCTATTTGAGTTTGAGTCGCTGGCTGATGTTGGCACGCCTATTTGAGTTTGAGTCGCTGGCTGATGCTGACACGCCTATTTGAGTTTGAGTCGCTGGCTGATGCTGACACGCCTATTTGAGTTTGAGTCGCTGGCTGATGTTGACACGCCTATTTGAGTTTGAGTCGCTGGCTGATGTTGACACGCCTATTTGAGTTTGAGTCGCTGGCTGATGTTGACACGCCTATTTGAGTTTGAGTCGCTGGCTGATGCTGACACGCCTATTTGAGTTTGAGTCGCTGGCTGATGTTGAGGCACCTATTTGAGTTTGAGTCGCTGGCTGATGTTGACACGCCTATTTGAGTTTGAGTCGCTGGCTGATGTTGAGGCACCTATTTGAGTTTGAGTCGCTGGCTGATGTTGACACGCCTATTTGAGTTTGAGTCGCTGGCTGATGTTGAGGCACCTATTTGAGTTTGAGTCGCTGGCTGATGTTGACACGCCTATTTGAGTTTGAGTCGCTGGCTGATGTTGACACGCCTATTTGAGTTTGAGTCGCTGGCTGATGTTGACACGCCTAGTTGAGTTTGAGTCGCTGGCTGATGTTGACACGCCTATTTGAGTTTGAGTCGCTGGCTGATGTTGAGGCACCTATTTGAGTTTGAGTCGCTGGCTGATGCTGACACGCCTATTTGAGTTTGAGTCGCTGGCTGATGTTGACACGCCTATTTGAGTTTGAGTCGCTGGCTGATGTTGACACGCCTATTTGAGTTTGAGTCGCTGGCTGATGCTGACACGCCTATTTGAGTTTGAGTCGCTGGCTGATGCTGACACGCCTATTTGAGTTTGAGTCGCTGGCTGATGTTGACACGCCTATTTGAGTTTGAGTCGCTGGCTGATGTTGACACGCCTATTTGAGTTTGAGTCGCTGGCTGATGTCGAGGCACCTATTTGAGTTTGAGTCGCTGGCTGATGTTAACACGCCTATTTGAGTTTGAGTCGCTGGCTGATGCTGACACGCCTATTTGAGTTTGAGTCGCTGGCTGATGTTGGCACACCTATTTGAGTTTGAGTCGCTGGCTGATGTTGACACGCCTATTTGAGTTTGAGTCGCTGGCTGATGTTGACACGCCTATTTGAGTTTGAGTCGCTGGCTGATGTTGACACGCCTATTTGAGTTTGAGTCGCTGGCTGATGTTGACACGCCTATTTGAGTTTGAGTCGCTGGCTGATGTTGGCACACCTATTTGAGTTTGAGTCGCTGGCTGATGTTGACACGCCTATTTGAGTTTGAGTCGCTGGCTGATGTTGACACGCCTATTTGAGTTTGAGTCGCTGGCTGATGTTGACACGCCTATTTGAGTTTGAGTCGCTGGCTGATGCTGACACGCCTATTTGAGTTTGAGTCGCTGGCTGATGTTGGCACACCTATTTGAGTTTGAGTCGCTGGCTGATGTTGGCACACCTATTTGAGTTTGAGTCGCTGGCTGATGTTGAGGCACCTATTTGAGTTTGAGTCGCTGGCTGATGTTGGCACACCTATTTGAGTTTGAGTCGCTGGCTGATGCTGGCACACCTATTTGAGTTTGAGTCGCTGGCTGATGCTGACACGCCTATTTGAGTTTGAGTCGCTGGCTGATGTTGGCACGCCTATTTGAGTTTGAGTCGCTGGCTGATGTTGACACGCCTATTTGAGTTTGAGTCGCTGGCTGATGTTGACACGCCTATTTGAGTTTGAGTCGCTGGCTGATGTTGGCACGCCTATTTGAGTTTGAGTCGCTGGCTGATGTTGAGGCACCTATTTGAGTTTGAGTCGCTGGCTGATGCTGACACGCCTATTTGAGTTTGAGTCGCTGGCTGATGTTGACACGCCTATTTGAGTTTGAGTCGCTGGCTGATGTTGACACGCCTATTTGAGTTTGAGTCGCTGGCTGATGTTGGCACGCCTATTTGAGTTTGAGTCGCTGGCTGATGTTGAGGCACCTATTTGAGTTTGAGTCGCTGGCTGATGTTGACACGCCTATTTGAGTTTGAGTCGCTGGCTGATGCTGACACGCCTATTTGAGTTTGAGTCGCTGGCTGATGTTGACACGCCTATTTGAGTTTGAGTCGCTGGCTGATGTTGGCACGCCTATTTGAGTTTGAGTCGCTGGCTGATGCTGACACACCTATTTGAGTTTGAGTCGCTGGCTGATGCTGACACGCCTATTTGAGTTTGAGTCGCTGGCTGATGCTGACACGCCTATTTGAGTTTGAGTCGCTGGCTGATGTTAACACGCCTATTTGAGTTTGAGTCGCTGGCTGATGTTGACACGCCTATTTGAGTTTGAGTCGCTGGCTGATGCTGACACGCCTATTTGAGTTTGAGTCGCTGGCTGATGTTGACACGCCTATTTGAGTTTGAGTCGCTGGCTGATGTTGAGGCACCTATTTGAGTTTGAGTCGCTGGCTGATGCTGACACGCCTATTTGAGTTTGAGTCGCTGGCTGATGTTGACACGCCTATTTGAGTTTGAGTCGCTGGCTGATGTTGAGGCACCTATTTGAGTTTGAGTCGCTGGCTGATGCTGACACGCCTATTTGAGTTTGAGTCGCTGGCTGATGTTGACACGCCTATTTGAGTTTGAGTCGCTGGCTGATGTTGAGGCACCTATTTGAGTTTGAGTAGCTGGCTGATGCTGACACGCCTATTTGAGTTTGAGTCGCTGGCTGATGTTGACACGCCTATTTGAGTTTGAGTCGCTGGCTGATGTTGAGGCACCTATTTTAGTTTGAGTCGCTGGCTGATGCTGACACGCCTATTTGAGTTTGAGTCGCTGGCTGATGTTGAGGCACCTATTTGAGTTTGAGTCGCTGGCTGATGTTAACACGCCTATTTGAGTTTGAGTCGCTGGCTGATGTTGACACGCCTATTTGAGTTTGAGTCGCTGGCTGATGTTGACACGCCTATTTGAGTTTGAGTCGCTGGCTGATGTTGGCACGCCTATTTGAGTTTGAGTCGCTGGCTGATGTTAACACGCCTATTTGAGTTTGAGTCGCTGGCTGATGTTGCCACGCCTATTTGAGTTTGAGTCGCTGGCTGATGTTGACACGCCTATTTGAGTTTGAGTCGCTGGCTGATGTTGACACGCCTATTTGAGTTTGAGTCTCTGGCTGATGTTAACACGCCTATTTGAGTTTGAGTCGCTGGCTGATGTGACACGCCTATTTGAGTTTGAGTCGCTGGCTGATGTTAACACGCCTATTTGAGTTTGAGTCGCTGGCTGATGTTGACACGCCTATTTGAGTTTGAGTCGCTGGCTGATGTTGAGGCACCTATTTGAGTTTGAGTCGCTGGCTGATGTGGACACGCCTATTTGAGTTTGAGTCGCTGGCTGATGTTGAGGCACCTATTTGAGTTTGAGTCGCTGGCTGATGTGACACGCCTATTTGAGTTGGCTAGTTTTTGCTCGTGCTGGTTAATACCCTTGTTTCTTTAGCCTATTGTTTAAGAGCCTATTAACCTATATATTCGACTATATATTTTCTGCTTTTGACTCCTTTCCTCAACACACTATACAGAAACTCTATTACCGTGACAAGTGTGGAATATATATCACTGCATCAACGCAGCACTGATGGATGTTTTCCTGTTCCTGTGATCGGATTCGGCGGGGCGCTGTGTCGTTATCTACGGGGGCATTATCGTCCATCACCAGTTCTGTCAGGGTGACGCCAGACCCTCCTGCCACCGGCGACAGCAGCAGAAGATTCACGGTCCGTGGTGAGGGGCCAGGGTGACGCCAGCCCTCCTGGCAACGGCGACAGCAGCAGAAGATTCACGGTCCGTGGTGAGGGGCCAGGGTGACGCCAGACCCTCCTGGCACCGGCGACAGCAGCAGAAGATTCACGGTCCGTGGTGAGGGGCCAGGGTGACGCCAGACCCTCCTGGCACCGGCGACAGCAGCAGAAGATTCACGGTCCGTGGTGAGGGGCCAGGGTGACGCCAGACCCTCCTGGCACCGGCGACAGCAGCAGAAGATTCACGGTCCGTAGTGAGGGGCCAGGGTGACGCCAGACCCTCCTGGCACCGGCGACAGCAGCAGAAGATTCACGGTCCGTGGTGAGGGGCCAGGGTGACGCCAGACCCTCCTGGCACCGGCGACAGCAGCAGAAGATTCACGGTCCGTGGTGAGGGGCCAGGGTGACGCCAGCCCTCCTGGCAACGGCGACACCAGCAGCAGATTCACGGTCCGAGGTGAAGGGCTCATGGATCTTGAAAGGAGCATAGCCATAGGAGCAGGGTGCCACGGGGACTCACCGCGAAACATCGATAAGTAAGCAGACTCCGAGCAACACGAAATTGTCTGGGGCATTCCACGACAGATCGACCAAGGGTTCACACCGCCACATTTGTTTATTTTGATGACATTTTGCCTATAGGGTTATCTTGTGCCCTGAAGTCCATTTTGGCATCGGCAGATCCCTAAGGCCAACGGTTCTCAAGATATAGCCTCGGGCATTCTTGCGAGGTCACGCTGCATGGTAATCTTTGGAGGCATGTAGCTCCAAAACTATTGAACACAATGCATCATATAGGCATATCATAGTGACTGCAATGAACTGGGCAACATTTTGATGATCTTTGATTTTCAAAATTTTGATTTTTGATTTTTTGAAGACGTCATTTATTTTTATT
>JAXIVJ010006137.1:0-60000 GCA_036785665.1 Chirona hameri
AGACCACCGACAGACCACCACCGGACCACCGACAGACCACCGACAGACCACCACCGGACCACCGACAGACCACCGACAGACCACCGATAGACCACCGACAGACACCGACAGACCACCGATAGACCACCGACAGACCACCACCGGACCACCGACAGACCACCGACAGACCACCACAGGACCACCGACAGACCACCGACAGACCACCGATAGACCACCGACAGACCACCGACAGACCACCGACAGACCACCACCGGACCACCGACAGACCACCGACAGACCACCGATAGACCACGACAGACCACCGACAGACCACCGACAGACCACCACCGGACCACCGACAGACCACCGACAGACCACCACCGGACCACCGACAGACACCACCGGACCAACGACAGACCACCGACAGACCAGACAGGCCACCGACAGACCACCACCGGACCACCGACAGACCACCACCGGACCACCGACAGACCACCACCGGACACCGACAGACCACCGACAGACCACCACCGGACCACGACAGACCACCACCGGACACCGACAGACCACCACCGGACCAGACGGACCAGACAGACCACCGACAGACCACCGACAGACCAGACAGGCCACCGACAGACCAGCACCGGGAACACCGCCGCCGCGCCCCTCAGGTACAGCACCGGACCACCGCCGCTGCGCCCCTCAGGTACAGCACCGGACCACCGCCGCCGCGCACCCTCAGGTACAGCACCGGACCACCGCCGCCGCGCACCCTTAGGTACAGCACCGGACCACCGCCGCCGCACACCCTCAGGTACAGCACCGGACCACCGCCGCCGCGCACCCTCAGGTACAGCACCGGACCACCGCCGCCGCGCACCCTCAGGTACAGCACCGGACCACCGCCGCCGCACACCCTCAGGTACAGCACCGGACCACCGCCGCCGCGCACCCTCAGGTACAGCACCGGACCACCGCCGCCGCGCACCCTCAGGTACAACACCGGGCCACCGCCGCCGCGCCCCTCAGGTACAGCACCGGACCACCGCCGCCGCGCCCTCAGGTACAGCACCGGACCACCGCCGCCGCACACCCTCAGGTACAGCACCGGACCACCGCCGCCGCTCACCCTCAGGTACAGCACCGGACCACCGCCGCCGCGTCCCTCAGGTACAGCACCGGACCACCGCCGCCGCGCACCCTCAGGTACAGCACCGGACCACCGCCACCGCGCACCCTCAGGTACAGCACCGGACCACCGCCGCCGCGCACCCTCAGGTACAGCACTGGACCACCGCCGCCGCGCACCCTCAGGTACAGCACCGGACCACCGCCGCCGCGTCCCTCAGGTACAGCACCGGACCACCGCCGCGGCACCCCTCAGGTACAGCACCGGACCACCGCCGCCGCGTCCCTCAGGTACAACACCGGGCCACCGCCGCCGCGCCCCTCAGGTACAGCACCGGACCACCGCCGCCGCGTCCCTCAGGTACAGCACCGGACCACCGCCGCCGCGCACCCTCAGGTACAGCACCGGACCACCGCCGCCGCGCCCCTCAGGTACAGCACCGGACCACCGCCGCCGCGTCCCTCAGGTACAGCACCGGACCACCGCCGCCGCACACCCTCAGGTACAGCACCGGACCACCGCCGCCGCGTCCCTCAGGTACAGCACCGGACCACCGCTGCCGCGCCCCCTCAGGTACAGCACCGGACCACCGCCGCCGCGTCCCTCAGGTACAGCACCGGACCACCGCCGCCGCACACCCTCAGGTACAGCACCGGACCACCGCCGCCGCACACCCTCAGGTACAGCACCGGACCACCGCCGCCGCACACCCTCAGGTACAGCACCGGACCACCGCCGCCGCGTCCCTCAGGTACAGCACCGGACCACCGCCGCCGCGCCCCCTCAGGTACAGCACCGGACCACCGCCGCCGCGTCCCTCAGGTACAGCACCGGACCACCGCCGCCGCACACCCTCAGGTACAGCACCGGACCACCGCCGCCGCACACCCTCAGGTACAGCACCGGACCACCGCCGCCGCGCACCCTCAGGTACAGCACCGGACCACCGCCGCCGCGCACCCTCAGGTACAGCACCGGACCACCGCCGCCGCACACCCTCAGGTACAGCACCGGACCACCGCCGCCGCACACACTCAGGTACAGCACCGGACCACCGCCGCCGCACACCCTCAGGTACAGCACCGGACCACCGCCGCCGCGCACCCTCAGGTACAGCACCGGACCACCGCCGCCGCGTCCCTCAGGTACAGCACCGGACCACCGCCGCCGCGCCCCTCAGGTACAGCACCGGACCACCGCCGCCGCGCACCCTCAGGTACAGCACCGGACCACCGCCGCCGCACACCCTCAGGTACAGCACCGGACCACCGCCGCCGCACACCCTCAGGTACAGCACCGGACCACCGCCGCCGCGCCCCTCAGGTACAGCACCGGACCACCGCCGCCGCGCACCCTCAGGAACAGCACCGGACCACCGCCGCCGCGCACCCTCAGGTACAGCACCGGACCACCGCCGCCGCGCACCCTCAGGTACAGCACCGGACCACCGCCGCCGCACACCCTCAGGTACAGCACCGGGCCACCGCCGCCGCGCCCCTCAGGTACAGCACCGGACCACCGCCGCCGCGCACCCTCAGGTACAGCACCGGACCACCGCCGCCGCGCACCCTCAGGTACAGCACCGGACCACCGCCGCCGCGCACCCTCAGGTACAGCACCGGACCACCGCCGCCGCGCACCCTCAGGTACAGCACCGGACCACCGCCGCCGCGCACCCTCAGGTACAGCACCGGACCACCGCCGCCGCGCACCCTCAGGTACAGCACCGGACCACCGCCGCCGCGCACCCTCAGGTACAGCACCGGGACCACCGCCGCCGCGCCCCTCAGGTACAGCACCGGACCACCGCCGCCGCGCACCCTCAGGTACAGCACCGGACCACCGCCGCCGCACACCCTCAGGTACAGCACCGGACCACCGCCGCCGCGCACCCTCAGGTACAGCACGACCACCGCCGCCGCGCACCCTCAGGTACAGCACCGGCAGCTGTCCACGAGACCACGAGTCCTGCCGAGGGTCGTTCGGCGAACACGCGCACCGCACCGGCACCGCTAACGGCGTAATGACACCGCGCGCGCCCTCTGGTTAGTGACAGCTAATTAGCTGGGGTTCAGGGACACCACACCGCACCGCCACTTGGCGTTTGTGTGCCGCCAGCGAGAGGGAGTACGCTGAACGAAACAATATATTGCCGGATGGCAGTGCAATAGCAGCGGGGGCGGTGCATCTCTGTTAGAACGCGCCGCGGGGATCGGTGCGCTGGTGAGCTCCGACGTAGGTCGTCTTTTCACGCTGCGGAGCGTTTCCACACTGACGAGCAGTCTGTGGTCAGTCGCAACCGCGGCGCGGTCAGTGGTAGTTTATCGATGTTTCCCAACACGCACTCAGGCCGCAGCATCGGCAGCATCGGCAGCATCGGCAGCATCGGCAGCATCGGCAGCATCGGCAGCATCGGCAGCATCAGCAGCATCAGCAGCGGCTCCTGCAGCGGCTGCGGAGGAGGAGGGAGGAGGGAGGAGGGAGGAGGGAGGAGGGAGGAGGGAGGAGGGAGGAGGGAGAGGGAGAGGGAGAGGGAGAGGGAGAGGGAGAGGGAGAGGGAGAGGGAGAGGGAGAGGGAGAAGGAGAAGGAGAAGGAGAAGGAGAAGGAGAGGGAGAGGGAGGGAGAGGGAGAGGGAGAGGGAGAGGGAGAGGGAGAGGGAGAGGGAGAGGGAGAGGGAGAGGGAGAGGGAGAGGGAGAGGGAGAGGGAGAGGGAGAGGGAGAGGGAGAGGGAGAGGGAGAGGGAGAGGGAGAGGGAGAGGGAGAGGAAATACCTTCATGGGAGGGCCGCCCCTGTGTGTTTATGTGTGAACTGAGTGGCCGTCACATCCCCCACCCCCCCCCCCCCACACACACACCTCTCTCCTGAGACACAGATTGGCGTCGTCGTGACTCTGGCGCCGCTGACTCACGGCATTAGTCAGTGACTCACACTGTCTGAAGAGGAGCCAGGTAGCACGACGCCACGATAGTGTTATCTAGCCGAGTCAACACTGGCTGCCCTGCACTATCTAACCTGCTATCTAACCTGCTCTCAGCTGGAGAAGGGTGTGTCTGTAATTGTCTCCCTTCCTCCCCATCTCTCTCCCCGGTCTCGGTATCCCTCTCTCTCTCTCTCTCTCTCTCTCTCTCTCTCTCTCTCTCTCTCTCTCTCTCTCTCTCTCTCCCCGGCCCCCGCACTCATCTCCACCTGGTCTTGGTCGTCGGACCACACCGTGTCCCTGTACCGCCGCCGGGTCGGGGGGCGGTCGGCGCCGGCGCCAACTCGTGCCATGTTTACCGACCGCGGCGTCGGCCGGCGCGCCGATCGTAAACAGATGAATCAGCCCGGCAGCACCGGCGGCGGTGGTGGCGTGTGCCGGACCAGGTCCCCTCCCTCTCAGCACCACTCAGCCGGGGGGGGGGGGGGGGGGTGGTCACGCCCTCACGAGCCCCGCCCCGCTGGCCGTGGTCAGACCCACTCAGTAACGGCCGCCAGCTTTACGAGCCACCACTCGAGACGCGACAGCGGCGCTAAATTTTTACATGCAAAACTAGCCGAACGGCGTACGCGCTAAAGGGCCCGAACAGCGTACGCGCTAAAGGGCACCGTGCTCCGGTAGGCGCACCGTTTTAGCGCGGGTTTTATGACGACCACACCGCAGTATAGGCTCCTCTATTACCACGGCGTGATCCACCGAAGGTCAACACCGACCCAAACCAACGCCGCGAAGCCAGCCACCCCTGAAAGCTCCTCCAACTCGCCACGAGGAGTTCCCGCGGCCCGCACAACACACCTGGCGACATTCGGGTCGTCGTACCATGACGAATCCCGTACGCCGAGCCGCCGCTGGCCGCCGCGGGCCGCCGCGGGCCGTCCGCCTCAAAGCCTTCCTCTTCAGACCCGGCAGGCTCACCGGCGCGGCTCCGTCTTCTGAGCGGGCGGAACAACACCCATACACACCGGGACAGCCCTCCCCGGCCCGACAAAAGACGAGCCGAGAGAGAACCCTTCTCACCGACGTAATCCTCGCTAACGGTGCGGTGACAGGCGCGCATGCGCACTGCCATTCGCGCTCCGCCGGCGGCGTTTCACGTAGTACCAAACAAATATCGCGGCGAGGAGAGGAGGGAGAGGATTACCCGACGGCGGCCAGCGCGGCGCACGATTCAGCAATTCACGGGCCCCGGGGCGGCGCGCGAGGGCCGGTCCGGTCCGGTCCGGTCCGGGCCGCTCAGCACCTGTGCCACCTGTGCCCTGTTGTAAACAAGACCCGGGTCCGCGCTGCCGCGTGTTCCATCCCTGCGTCCCGTGCGTCTCCCACACGAACCCGCTAATGACATGATCGTGCGATATCACGTTGTCGCCGTCTCGGAGCGACGTGAGGCGGCCGGCGGCTCCTTCAGACGGCGGCAGAGGTCAGGGGTCAGGCGGCGGCGACCGCGGCGCACGAGCCGTCACTCGTCACCTCTGACCCCGTCCGCCGCCGCGACGCTGACGCCGCGACGCTGACGCCGCGTCGCGACGCGTGCAGGACGTGTAATGTTGCCAACGGAGGAGTGAGCGAGACGTATGTAGCTGCAGGCACGTGACAGGTAACGCGGCGATCGCATCGGTGGCCGATGTTTGAAAGTGATGGCAGGTTTATTCTACTTATTACCTCTTTTACATCTTTTCTTTTACCCTTTTCCAGGCAGATTAGCCAGATTACTGTCTGCACTGTCACACATAATCTGCCCAGAGCACACACCCCGCAACTGAGGCCACCGGGGCGTGAACACTCGGACCGCCAACCTACTACCAGTTACTGCACTACGTGACAGAAAACCAGAAGCCAAAGAAGCCTTGGGTTAGAGCTCTCTACGAGAAAAACGACTTAATGTCGGCGTTGCTGCGGCGTCAAGTAGAACACGTCATGTGTTTGCATACTTAAAAACGCCCAGATTCCCGACATTGGGCGGAGGCCGGCGACAAAATGAAAGCATCACACCCAACACCACTGTTTGCTTGCCAAGATACCAATAATCACTGGGTCATCTGCCTCTTATCTCTGACATCAGCACAGCTCACAGTGGCAGCGCCGTGCAGCTCAGTTAGCGAAGGTGTCTGGAATAGGTTCGTACCTTCTTCTGATGCCGACCGAATGGACATCACACGAGCCGCGTGTTTAAGTCATCTATATCAACAAACACGGCTGAGGTACTGTATGACGGAGGGTATCAATCAACACCCCTCGTGAAGGGACATGATTTAAACAAATCTCACTCGCCGATAAACACCGTGTTGGTGCAATAAAATAAATCGCGGACAGTGCAATTACAACGCAATCGTGGTCGCTCGCCACTGCAGCGGTGCGTCATAAAATTATACATCGCTTGCAATACGCCCCCGTATCACGCACGACTGCACTCCGCCAGCTGTGGGCAATTCCCGCACACGGGCCTCAGGCGGACGCAAAAGGGCTCATCTAGCGTGTATTTCTTCGTGTAAACCCCCCCCCCCCCCCGACCACTGGATCTGATTGTGCGGCTCTCCGGTACCCGTCCGCACCAGTCATGAGTCGACCCGTGCGCCGTGCAGCGTGGGGAGTTCGTCGTGACCCGGCGCTGACCCCGCCTCCTCCCTCCCCACCTGGGCCCCACCGCCGCAGCCGACGCCAGGGGGACGGTCGGTTCTCCAAACCCCGGCCGTCGCTTCGTGGAACCGTCCGCCCGTCAGGCCGAGACGCCGGCTGAAATATACAGTATTCCAGGAAGTGGCGTGGCACACGGCACGGCCACGCGTGCTGCTGCTGACCCTCTGGGAAATGCACGACCCTCCCCCCCCCCGACTGTCACCCGCTCCGCAAACAAACGTCGATTGGTCACCAGGGGACAACGCATACTAAGACATGCACGTACCCCCCCCGGCTTCGCAAACTGACGTCAATATAATGTCACCTGCATTGGACGACGCGTTACGACGACATCCAAATACACACATGCAATCTTATATCCAAATACACACACAGCAGTCGCCCCTGCCTTAACTACGACACAACTCAACGGTCGTACATCACGGGCGAATAAAGACGTCACGCGCCGGATCCCAGCCACATTCCGGCGGCACTTAACGCAATCAAACTACTCCAGCGCTGCCGCCGAGCGTGTTTTCAGACCCGGTCACCGCTGTTTGTGTAGTAAACCGACCGGCCCAATTGTCGCCGCTGCATTATCATAATTCACGGCGCTCATTGCATAGCATTAATTGCCGATGCGTCGCACGCAGCGGTCAATTACTCGGCCATAACGTGTGTTCCGACACTTCCGCCGCCGCCGCCGCCGCCGCCGGTTCGCAGCGGGGGTTTCACGCCGCGTTAAAAGCCCCACGCCCCCCGCCGCGTGAACGCGCCTCCCGGGGTCGAACGTCCAATCCGGGTCGCCCCAGGTCGCTCCGGGGCGTCCCGGGGCGTCCTGGGTCGCTCCGGGGCGTCCAGGGTCGGACGGGGTCGGGTAGGGTCAGTTTCCGGACTGGATGGAGTGGCCTAAGGCACAACTGGCGCCAATAGGGATTCGGTCAGTGGTGCCGACGTGGCTGTGAGCAAGTGAAGGCCGCACGATCGGCTCGCGATCCAGGAGTAATCACGACGACAGCCGGCAGTCTCGGCCAGTCAATCAAGTCCCTTTGCGAAAATAGGCGTTTCAGTTCGATTGTTTTTGCTGCACTCATCGAGCCGCTTCTGCATGGTTAACTGTGTTGACTAATGCCCCTGAATGACACTGTCCTTGCCCGAGACTGGTTATTGATTCGACTCTGATTGAATCGATTGGAATCGTTCAATCAAAATCCCTTGAATCAAAGAAGAATCGATTCACCACCAGATTTTTTGATTCATGAATCATGATTGAATCAAAACCCGCATAGAAACAATGCTGATTGAATCACAAAGACTGTGCAATGCTATGTCAATGGTGAGTCAAACGTGATTTGATCAAAATATGTTTTGATTCTTTGAATCGGAAAGAATAATTTCTCAAAATGGTTATCCATGATTCAAACGGTGCCTGAATCATTCATATTCCAAAATGAATAGTGATTGAATCCTTCCAAAAAAGGTGAATCAATAACCAGTCTGGACTCTTTGGAGAGCACGGCGATATGATTAGCAAATAATGAAAGTCAACACATGATAGACTGTGTGACCTGGGTGTTTGTACTGGCAGATATGAATATTTATCTAGCTAATATTTCGCGCGCACATTGTGACGCAGATTTGGGTACTTGCCACCACGGAAACCACATCTTAAAGGGATATTGCCACCTCGCAGGCCAATATGGAGTTTTTGGTGTATCGGTAGATTAAGCGTGTCCGATTTCACCTGCAAAATTTGGTTCC
The DNA here is from genome assembly GCA_036785665.1 of Chirona hameri. NCBI lineage: Eukaryota > Metazoa > Arthropoda > Thecostraca > Balanomorpha > Balanidae > Chirona > Chirona hameri. The sequence goes on from JAXIVJ010006137.1 coordinate 8,462, forward strand.
CGAAACTCCCCCCCCCCCATTAGATAAAAAAATACATTTGCACCACTCATGATTGGCACACATTCGTAACATTGGAGTCGCCTAATCACTACTTAGAATCACTTCTTTGCGGACTATGATTTGCTTTTTAATATTGCAAACTCAACATCACCATTCCGTCAGTGCACTTTACAATTAAAATGCGTATAAAGTTTAATTATATGTTCAACAACCATAGCCTCTGTCATAATAAAACATGAATAAAACAGCAAGAATGGCTATGGCTCGACTTTGGGGCTGTAGGAGATTTGTGACCAATACCTTATAACACAGATATACTTTTCAAGGTCAAGTCTCGGCGAATTCGGACGCCTCGGCTTTGACCGGGCACCAATTTCACAGCCAAACTGGATGAGAGCGGCCATCATGAATGAACTGAGCACAGCTGCCGACCAACTGAGCACAGCTGGGACCAACGTTAAGTCAGAAATAATAATAAAAAAATGCCGATACCCTGCTTTAGGTGCTGCAGGAGCAAGTTTGAGCTTGAGCATACACGATTGTTGATCCCCATTCATTTAAGTTGCCTTTTAGAAATCCTCCGGAGGTGGCAATATCCCTTTAATGAAACGAGTGTGCACTGGATGGGTAAAAAGGCCGACGCCCGTTTTCTCGATTTGCGCGCCTTCGTTGACCAACTGATAGTGGATGTGATGGTACGCCTAGCAACTGCCTTACTAAACCAGGCTTCGCAAATCACGTAATGCGAACGTTTTACCAACATATCGCTCAACCATTCGATGACGAGCCTACTTTACACAAGCTTCGATACGGTGTTGGACCACTTCATAGTCTATGGGCCCAGATACAACCATCACCTGCAGTGATGCAGAGGGACGGGGCGGGCGGAGTAGGGCCCGACAGGTAGGGGGAGGGGCGGGGTACGTCATCCGATAGTGGCGCCGAGTTTGACCTTGAACAGTGTCTGATATCGCGTCACGGCGCCTAAAGACCGTGACGGTGACGGCGCGGCCGCGGTGCGCACAGCACGGCACCGCTGCGTACGGGCCGAGCACGACCCGGGCGTACCCTGCTGTACCGGTCGTGCCCAGACTGCACGTCCCCGCCAGCCACGCCGGGAGCATCGGCACCGCAGTCCCGGCTCCAGTCGGTCGCTGTGCACTCGGCAGTGACGGACATAGATGTGGCGGACAGAGATGTGACGGGACAGAGATGGGACGGACAGAGATGTGACCGACAGAGATGAACAGAGACCAGCGAATGGGAAGGCGGGTTGACACACAGTGCCAATGCCTCGACAACGATACACTGCCAATGCCTCGCCAGCGATAAACTGCCAATATATGATCCAGCGGTACGGTTCGGACTGTCTGATCGCCCAGCCAGCCATGCCGTCAGGCGTCACGCTAACTGGCGGTGGCACTGTGGCGACAGAAAACACCCGCACGCGGTGAGAACTGGGGTGCTCACGGTGGCGCAACCAGGGGGGGGGGGACGGCGTCAATCGTGTGATGTTAGACCCGCTAACTGACAACTAATGACTCCCGAAAGTGGAGACCTAATTCAGCGGTCACGGACAGAGTCACCCAGCGTGAACCGGCCGTAATGGACGGACTGAGACGTTGGCCCCGCCGCCGACAAAAGCGGCGCTACCGGCGAAATCGGCGCAGAAAGCGGGACCATTAAACATGCACGTCGCATGCGACACCAGCAAATACAACAGAAACAACCATTAAAAAATCATCAACACACACAGCCGCGCCAGCAATCGGGTGCTGATCGACGTTTTATGCCAGGCGCGGGCTTTGCGACGCCGGCGTATGGCGTGACCAAGGCCAGCGGTAGGTACAGTCGGTCGCGCGAGCCGCCCCCCCCCCCCCCCCCCGGGTGCAGCAGTGTGGTGGACAGCGGACAATGGACAGGCACGCGCCGGTATGACGGCAGCACACCACCCACCGCGCCACAGCCACCGTGTCACAGTTACCGCGCCACAGTTACCGCGCCACAGTTACCGTGCCACAGTCACCGTGCCACAGTCACCGCGCCACAGCCACCGTGTCAGTCACCGTGCCAGTCACCGTGCCACAGCCACCGCGCCACAGTCACCGTGCCAGTCACCGTGCCACAGCCACCGTGCCACAGCCACCGCGCCACAGCCACCGTGCCACAGTCACCGCGCCACAGTCACCGTGCCAGTCACCGCGCCACAGTTACCGTGTCTGCACTCTGCAGCCACTGTTCCACAGTCACCGTGTCACAGTCACCGTGCCACAGCCACCGCGCCACAGCCACCGCGCCACAGTCACCGCGCCACAGCCACCGTGTCACAGCCACCGTGCCACAGCCACCGCGCCACAGCCACCGTGCCACAGTCACCGTGCCACAGTCACCGTGCCACAGACACCGCGACACAGTGCCACAGCCACCGTGCCACAGTCACCACGCCACAGTCACCGTGCCACAGCCACCGTGCCTGCAGCCACCGTGCCTGCAGCCACCGTGCCTGCAGCCACCGCGCCACAGCCACCGTGCCACAGCCACCGTGCCACAGCCACCGTGCCACAGCCACCGTGCCAGTCATCGCGCCACAGTGTCTGCACTCTGCAGCCACTGTGCCACAGCCACCGTGCCACAGCCACCGTGACACAGCCACCGTGCCACAGCCACCGTACCACAGCCACCGTGTCTGCACTCTGCAGCCACCGCGCCACAGCCACCGTGCCACAGCCACCGTGCCTGCAGCCGCAGCAGGACCACACAGCTATCTATGTAGCCAACAGGCGATCACACGGATATCCAGCTAAATCCGACTAATGCCAGGACAGGCTGACACAAAAACAGTACGCCTTCTGTTAGAACACCTGCGAGAGACAGGCAAAAAGTCCAATAAAACACGATTAGCTAAGAAGTGCGTGTTGTATAATTCACTTCCAATAATCCTTAAAAAAATGAACACAATAGAACTTGGCCGTCACAGTACGCATTGTGTCCGAAAACATGTCTCAAATTACAGTGATGCCCTGTGCGCCGAACTCGGGAGGGGGGGGGGGGGGGTAACCTAATCGGTGTTCGAGTCAGGCATCGCACGGCAGCTGTAACAGTGGTCAGCCGAATGACACCTCCCACTGCGTCCCACCGCCGCTGTACTGTACCCGAGCGGCGCGACGTCACACAGGACGCCACGCACACGCACAGGACAGCACGCAACGGGCACGACTGCCGGCGCCTCGCGACACTCCACCAGCGACAGGAGAGTCGGCGGCTGTGTCGACTCACAAACTTGCCGGGATTCGGCAAGAGCACGAAGACTCGGGCGCAATATTCCTTGTTGCAACCGCAGGCATAGCCGAAACACGACGTGATAGTCCTTGCATACACGTACCGATGAGTGCTCTATACCTATATCTGCCCCCTGTATCTGCCTACGTCTATCAAACATGAATGTTGCTGATACGTTCTCCAGGGAGAATAATTGCGTCCGCTTTCCACCCTCGAGAGACCAGCGTTCTATCGCCGCCATCTCGAGAGGCCCACCTGATGGGGAAGACGACTCCGCCGAGCATGGAGACCATGTCCCTGCGGGCCTGCAGGGCTGACTCGGCGTCGGTGGCGGCCGGCCACGGGGAGCCGCCGGATCCGTCCAGCGTGACGGCGGCTCGGGTCACGCGCCGGCCAGGTCACCGCCACGCCAGCCCGTCCACCCACGCGCTGCTCCTGACAAGTCAGCGTCGCGAGGCAGCTGCGCGGGTGCAACTTCAGGCTTCAATGTAGTGTCCGGGCCAGGTTTTCGAAATCTTTAAGCAGTAGCGTGCCTGGACTGTTCCGTGTTCACTCCAGACTCCGATAGCTGCGCCGTCAGTGTCCGACTGCGTAGACTCGTTCCGCGTCTAGCCCGTGATCGCGTCTGAACCGTGGACGTGTCTCACGCGCGCGGGGCGGGTCCGGCACGGCGTCACGGCGTCACGGCGTCACGGCGTCACGGCGTCACAGCAGCACAGCTCCGCACAGCGCGTGGTGCCGCTCGCTCGGCGCCGCTGACACTGGCGCCGTGCCGCCCGGGTACGCCGCCGCCGCCGCCGCCGCCGAGCCGCTCCAGGCGCCGCCGCCAGGCCCGCCCGCCGCCACCGCCGCCCGAGGCCACCAGCCGTCCTCCGCTGAGGGAACCTCACAGTTCACACCGGCCGACCGGGCAGGCGGCGGGCGGAGAGACAGCCAGGCGGGCCCACGGTCAGATTGGCGGCAAGACTGACTGCAGTCATTAGCACGGCCGTGACTGGCCTGATGAAATGGCATAGATTAGTCTGCCATGCACGATTCAGCTCGTGCCATGCAAACGAATTCAGGATGTTTATCTTGGATGCTTCGACGGAAGTTGTTTACCCGTAGCTTTATTAATGTTGAATGTTCTTATCCAAACCTCCAAGTCGGAAGTTCCGGAGGTATGTTGAATAGCATGAATATAATTGAATCATCGCCGTATATATTCATATGACGATGTACTGCTGCAATCTCCAGTTGTCAACAGCAGTCAACAGCAGCCATAATCTGCATCCGGCGGGTGGTCTCCCTAACCCTGCGCCCCTCCTGTTCCGACAGCGCTGACTGACCGATGTCTGCCTATCCAAGTCAGCCTGTCGCCCAGTGACCCGCTGCCAGCCCGGCCCGGGGCCGCCGCTCCAGCTACTGCTGTATGCAGCTGGCGCTGGCTGCAGTCGGCCCGGCATGCAGGACCCAAGTGGGGCACCCCATCCGCTGCACCATTCATTCCATTCATTTCAGCGGGGGCGTCCCGTCGGCCCGATATGCCATCGGTCTTGCTTGCTATCGCGACTGCCGGCCGGTGTCCAGCGGCGCGCCGTGGGCGGACCGACCACCCACTCCGCCGCGAAATAATGACTCCATTTACGGACGGCTTGATGGGCGGACGGTAAACATTCGACAGATCGCGTTGCATGGCGCCTGAGTCAGATCAACAACAGCAGACCCCCTCAGCCTTCACCCAGGAACAATATTATCGCAGCGCGATCGTCGGTCTCGCCCAGGATCAAAAGTATTTCACTGATGCTAATTCGAGCCTCTCACACACGCGGCGCAGTCTCGTGAGAGGCGATCAGTTCAATCGGCCCCCGCTCCGGACGGCACGAGTTCGGCACAGATCTGCGCCCGATGATTCCGGTAGCGGCGACAAGCGGTGGCGGACGTGACAGCCATAATAGTCGCCACTCCGCCGTCCATGTCCGCCGACTGACAGACAACCCATCTGATGCTGGTCTCCGAGCCCCGAGCTCCGAGCGAGCTCCGAGCGAGCTCCGAGCGGCAGCGGCGGGCTACACCAGCGCGGTGCACCAGCACAGCAGCCGGCCACCGCCGCTGAGGTGCACGGCCACGGCGCATGCGCGGCGGCTCGGTGGCCAGCGCCAGGTAGCCAGGAGCCCGTCCTTTGTTCTGGCATGAGTGAGTCGGCTGGCCGGCCCAGCCGAGCCGGCCCCCGCGGAGAACAGGGGTGATCGGACAGATCGAGCCCGACCGGCCGCTGAACCGCACACGGCGGTCGAGAGGCTTACCCGACCCTTATAACCCCCGACCGCAGACTGGATTGGGCAGGTACCCAAACCGGGGTACTATCACCCCAATCTGAGCACTCCGAAGCCTTGATTACACTCCAGCCAGCCCCGGTCCGTCCAAAGTCATCATCACCGCGTCCTAATCCAGCGATACCCCGGTGTCGCGCGGACGCCGGAGAGGGACAGGGGACAACACAAGCGTCGCGGCGGGGGTCGCGCGCGACAGGTGCCCGGCGGGAGGCCGCCCCCAGTGTCTCCGAGTGTCGGGGACGGCCCAGATCTGGGCCCGGCGCGGTAGGCGGCTCCGACGAACGGTGGATACCGCGGCATGCAGTGATCGTTGGGCAGACAAACAGCGCGTCACGCATTCTCAGCGACATATATCGACCAGCCAGCCCCATTCATACGTGAGACGATTCGTCCGGAAACATTTGCCAAAACCCCGTCATAAGCATGCAGCTCAATCCAACGTGAGGCGACATTACAGTAATATTCGTCATAGGATAGTCGCATAACGGGGGGGCGATGACACCGAGTTCTGAGGAAATTTCTACGTGTGTCCGGATTCGCACCAGTGCTAATCACCGCCTAATGCCCGGCCGGCAGAGGCCAGATGACTCCTCCCACGCGACACGCTGCAGCGGGCTGGTGTAACTAAACCACCGCAAACGCAGCAGTACACCCCGCACGTTACGGCGTCACGGCATCAGCGTGGGACCCGCTGCATTGCCGTGGGACCCCCGGCGCCGCGGGCGGGTCCCAAGCCGGCAGGGAGCGTTTCCTGGTTCATAGCGGCGCCCCCCAGTCTGCTGGCGGCACCAGGTGCAGGCGCCACACCCAGCGGGCCCGGTCACACGGGGTCACGCAGGGGTCATATGGGGTCATACGGGGTCATATGGGGTCTAAAGTGCCCTGCGAGGTTCTATGGTTGACGTTAAGACGAAGAGGTGTGAGAATATAGGCCGTCCACGTGATTATAGTAACTAACATATGATAATATGACGCGATGGTAGCAATTAGATTGAATAATAGTACCAATTGCATAATTCAATGATAATGGACTTTGCTTAATAGTTAATGGCAATACTGGTTTGGAGGTTACGGGTTGTATCCAGTGTCTGACTTCTGACTTGATCTCAAGCACTGCACGCTATAATGATGAATGAGATGTTTGGCCACACCCATTTTCCAGCACCACCCATTTTCCAGCAACACCAGCAGGCACCGATTGGGTCCTTCGGGTCAAAGAAGCCCCCTCCCCTCAAATTTGCCGGCAGCTCACAGCACAACAGCCAGTTCCTAGCGTGACCGCTCCCCAACGTTCCTTCGCAGCCGACTCAACGCAAACCTGTCGAGTTTGTAGCGTCAGCTACAGAGCGTCATCGTTTGACACCTACCGGGACACACCGAGGCGCCCGCCCCCGTCAGCGCCGGCCAGCGCAGCCGCCGCCGCTGTCGGGTCACCGGGCCAGCGGGCCAGCCCCGTCCAGCCGACCGTGCAGCAGCAAGCGTCACCTCTGCGGCAGCACGTGCAGCGCCTGCGCTCGGGCCGCAGGAGGCGGGCTGCACGTGCGTCCCTGCGGCTCGGCTGTCACTGTGCCGTCCTCCCGCCCCGGCCACAGGCGCCCGCCCGCACTCGCCAGCATCTTACCTGGAACACACGAGACACAGGGCGACGCGTCAGTCAGGGGCCCAGCATACCCACACAGCTGCGGCGGCTGCGGCGGCGGTGGCGCTGGCGGCACATTTCCTGTCATTGTCGCCGGCCGGTACCAGCGGCACACCACTGCGGGCGGAGCGCCGCGGCGAGATATGCGCGGAAAATGCGCCGGCCTCGCCGCAGAATGTCAGCGTCGCGAGTCATCTGAGCAAGTCATTTGTCTGCGGCCGTTTTGGACTGCCACAGCCCGCCAGAGACCGCCATAGACTGTCAGAAGCCGGTACGGCAGCGGCCCTCACAGGAGCCAGCTGCCCATCGACGGCCGTGCTGCGGGCCGCGGATGCCGGTCGGATTCCGCGAGTGGTCGGCATCGCAGCAAAAATGGCCGCCGCCAGCCAGCCGGTTAAACACACAGATGATTGGCCGGCGCGCGGGGTAATTATCTCAGCGGGCGGCGACTGACCGCAGGGGTTCCCCACCGCGGGGAGGTACCCTCCCCCACCCCGACCTCCAACCCGCACCTAGCCACCCTCGATACACTGCCTCTCCCAGTCTCTCCCTCAGGTTTCGCCACCGCAGTGACTCGCGAACTCGCGGGTACGCGTGTAGTAGATCACCAGCCTGCCGGCCGCGGGGGAGGGATAACTGGAGAGTGGGAAGCGGGGAGCGGGGAGCGGGGAGCGGGGAGCGGGGAGCGGGGAGCGGGGAGCGGGGAGCGGGAGCGGGTCGGTGCCGAGTACCGAGGGGAGCAGAGCGGAGCGGGCCCGGCCAGACCCGCGATAAGCCGGCCCCATCTCTGTCGCGGCGGAGAGCGAGGCTCTGTTGTTTGCCGCTCCACTGGCCGCCTGTTTGCGCCCGGTCCCGCTCTTCTCGGCTGCAGGTGCGTGGCCGCGGGCGGGCCCGCCGGCGGCCGGGCGGCGGCGGACCCGCCGCCCCTCCTCCCAGCCACCACCGCCGCCGCCGCCGCTGGGGGCGCAGTAAAACCCGCGGCGCGGCCGGCGCGGCTGGCACGTCGGCCGGCGCACATTCGGCAGACGGTCAGCATTCCCGGCGGCGAGCGATGGTCGGTTAGGATGCGGTCCGTCACCGACGACACCCGGCTGGCTGGCGGCGAGACGTGCTGCCCCGTTCAGCCGACACCCCGGCGTCACGGCCAGAGACGCTCCGTCTCCGTCACCGCCGACGTACGTGTGTGACCTGTCCGCCAATGCGAGATGACCGACGTACCACTGGGGTTTATGGGCACAATTGACACCGAAAGTTAATGCGACGTCAAACAACGTGCGACATCATCATCAATCGAACATCACCGACATCGGTAAAGCCCCGACCAGCAAGAAGGCCGGCTCCGCGAACAGTAAGAGGAGCCAGCGAAGTTCCGGCCGATGCTGCGGTCCGGACTCCGGACTCCGGAGCACCGCTGCAGGTCTGTGATCCGTGGGAGCGTGTTGCCCGCGTTAAATCACTACCTCACGCAGCCGGATTAGGCGGTGGTGCTGCATCACAGCTGAGTCAGTGGTGCGCGCGTGGGGCGCGTGGGAGCCTCCCAGCGCCGGTTCCCATGCAGGTCGGCCGGCCGGCACGCGCCCCAGACAGCCAACGGCGGCGGCGGCACGGTGCCGGGCGTCGAGGCCCTCTCCCCTGCCTGGGAACCGGTCCAGGGCGGGGCGGGGGTCGGGGGGCGGGGGTCGGGCGGCGGCGGACGCGCGGCCCGTGCCCGCGGATCGATCAGCCGGCTTTCGGGCGGCGCAGCCTCCCTCGCGGACAACAGGTGCAGCTGGGCCGTTTGAATTAACGGCCGGTGGCTGCGGGTCCGGCCGCCGCGCCGCCGCCGGCTCGGGCGGCGGCATCGCCGATAAAAACAGATGCGCTCTCGCCGCCAGAGCCAAGGGTCAGTTTGCCGCGTCGGCCGGCGGCGGATGAGCCTAACGGTCGGCGGCGGCAGGGGCGGCCGGTGGCCGCCGCCCGCGGCGCCCGGCCCGGACCTCAACAGGTAGGTGCCAACAGCAGGCCTCATTAGACATAGCCAGGGCCCGTGCGCTGTTGATTTTTGCCAGGCTTCTGGGCTGAGACTCGCTCGGAGAACAGCTTGCTCTCCGCGTACAAAGGCTTGTAGAGCGGGGCGGCCGCGCGCGACCAGGCGCCCCGCGGCGCCCAAACAAATTATCTCCAACATCAGAGCGGAGACAATGGTGTCGCGTCGGTCGCGCCCGGCGCATCGCACCATCTCACGACTGTCAACTGCTGCGGCGGCGTCGGCGGCACGGCGGCGGCGAACGCGGCGCAATCGGGCCGCGTCCCCAGCCAAACGGAACGCTGGGGCAGATAGTATCACCAGAGTCATGGGGGCAGGACGGCCGGCCAGATGGCCCCGCCAGGAAGAGGAGTGGTCGGGGTTACCACCACACCCGCAGATGATCGGTTTCCGTGAACCACAGGACTGCGCTGGAAAGTAGCAAAAGCTCTGCTGACAGCTGATTGGTGCCACCTGTTATGCGCAAAGACCTGGCAGACACCAGGCTGAATCAAACTAAAACATTGGACATTGGCAATAGTCAAGGCGTGCCAGTTTACCACAGCTGATATCCAGAAGCGTTTGGCACAAGCACGGACATGAACTTGAGTGGCATACGCTGTAAAGTAATTACACCAGTCGTTGAACTACAAGTTTGGGAAGGCAGACAATTCGTTAACAGGCGGCTTTGGGAGAAGTCTGGTATTTTTGACCAAAGTTTTTTCAACCAGTTCAACCAGTTTATATTTTGGAGGGAATTTACCAGGCATGACAAAACTTTGCACACAACTACATACCACTACTATCAAAAGTTCAGGTATTTGCATGCACATTATCCTTAGCACAGAACACACCTTATACCGCCCTAGAGGCTGAGCTCGGTGGACTTGTCATTCTTCCGCATTTACTGACTTGCAGAAAACGAACTTCACATAGCATGTGTATGAGGTATACTATTGACCATTGAAATACCAATGTGGTGATGTGTATGAAAAACCGAGCTGCTACCGTATTGCAAAGCGAAAAATAAGCTTACATGCCTTGAGCTGTATCAATACCAAGGGCGATTGCAATACCTGAGCAGTGATCGTCATGAAAACTTGACAAAAAGGGAGAGCACGAGCTCGTAAAACCGACCTAGCAACCAGCAAAACAATTTTAATCGGATAACGGAGGGCTTAAATCGACTCACGATAGGCGTTCGAACATAGATACCGGACTAAGGATTCGAGAGCCAGGTCAAGAGGCATGCGAATTTCTTCCGTCGGGTTCCCAGCGTAATCTCCTGATAGAGTATGGCATCGAACCGTTACACGGTGGGCCTACGTGGCGTGTCCACATGGGCCGACAACAATGGAGCCATCGATGATGTCACCTCCTCAATGCAGCTCATCACTCGAATGTGCCGCGTTCATCAGTCGACTGTAACTCAACAGCACACAATTATCTCCGAATCGTGACCCGGTGTTTGGATAAGGCTTTCCATAGTGCGCAGGTCTGACGGTAGTGACCGGGTTGCGGGGCAAATTGGCCTTTGATTCGCCGAACTGAGACATTGCTCGCAGATTCGCCTTGCAGGCGAACGACGTGTGTACGATTTCCATCCTCAGCCGGGGATATGCAAACTGGCATGTCAGCGAGCGAACCGGTCTGAGGGAAGTAAGACGGCCAACATTCAAATCGCATGCACGCATGAAGTCACCCGCCCGTATGCGCTATCAGATCTGCCGGAACGGATGACAGGGACATGTTCCGAGAATCAGAACCGAGACAAATCACATTCGACTGAAGACAATATCTATCCAAATATAGCCAAGTCGAGCGGAAACAGCGGGAAACGTGCACTTTCCACATCGAACGTGGGGCAGACGACGTAAATTGTCAGAATTGGAGACTCAAACACTGGTGACTCCCATTACAGCTACACGAGGACCAACCCTCATCAATGTCTCAATGTCCTCGGCGGCTGACATCGATATCACAGCAGTCTCCACAGGGGGTCCCGCGTGGGAGCGGCACGTGTGTGGCGCAGGACCAATTAGTATGGCCAGCCGGACCGCCGTCCCGTGCTGGCGTACGTTACAGCCGCGGGCGGGCGGGCGGACGGGCGGACCAGGCGGGCGGCCCACGCACACCCGGCGCCGCCCCACGCCGCCGCCACCTGCGCTCCCCGGGCCGCCAACGGACCGGCGCGCGTCGGTGGAGTAGCGCGGTTTAAATCTGGAGGTCAGCTGACTTTCCATCATCAACATCCAGGTCATCCACTGGTACAACAGATAGATCGCTGATACAGGTTTATTGAGTTCAAGTCCAAGGATGTGTTGTTCTGTCGCATTTCGAAGTCTTGCAATGCTTTTATTGACCCGAATCGTGACATCGATGTGTGGCTGCGCAGTGCCGCCAAGTTCAAACCAAAAACCAAAAACAAGTTTAAAAAAATGCAATCGCGTATGTATGTGGAGAGTAAGTGGTGACGCTTGACTGAGGTGACGTGCTGTGTTGTTTATTTATTGTTTTTAGCTCTTATGACTTCACCTGTCAGTGGGTATTTATACCTGTTGGTGATTATCGTAATAAACTGAAACTGTCTCCTCGTCATTGCAAGATTAATTCATTCAATTCACTTCCCTTCACCGGCTAAGTGCTCCACACTTGCTTTTTGCTTCAAGGTACAGCAACCGTCGAGGCTATGTGGCACCCATCAACATTGCAATGTGTCAAAAATATCACCATTATAAAGATAATCTCCGACATCGCGCTAAAAATCACCGAATGCGATCGAAGCCCTCCATCATCTATCCGTTTTTGACAGCGACAAATGGCCAACATCAAACAACCATAAGCACCATCCGTGCCGGCTGTCACCTTCCCGAGGATTACCGCCCGCCGCTTTCGCCGCGCGACAGAACCACTTGGTCGACAGCTCCGCCGCGCCGCGTCCCATCCGCGCCCAATTCGCCGCATTACGGCAATCCACGCGGGGATCCGATTATGTCAGCAGCGCGCGGCGCCGCGACCGCTTGTTACCTGGGGCCGTGCGTGGCTCTGAGGGCGGTCATCAGGGCGAGAGCCGCCGCCTCCGCCGCCGCTGCCGCCGCCGCCGGTGTCGGCTCAGAGCGCCCGAGTAATTGGTGCCCGGCTCGTGCCGTGCCGACCGCGTAAAGCCTCCGGCAGCGACGGCCGGCGACAATAGTGGCTGCGATTGCCAATCAAAGAGGCGCGCGTCGGCCGCACGTCGGCCAAATGACCAAATCCCACTCCATCATGGCGCCGAGGTGGCTGGCGGCGACCGCGACGGTGGCGACGGTGTCGTCGAGAGGCGCGCAGCAGTCAGCGGCAATGACTGCCCCCGGAAGGCAGTCGTTAGCTCGGTCAACTGCAGCCGCCGACGCCGCACAGAGCGCCGAGGATGCGGGTGGAGGACGCTGAAGAGGGGTGGAGGACGCTGAAGAGGGGTGGAGGACGCTGAAGAGGGCGGAGGACGCTGAAGAGGGCGGAGGACGCTGAAGAGGGGTGGAGGACGCTGAAGAGGATGGAGGACGCTGAAGAGGGTGGAGGACGCTGAAGAGGGTGGAGGACGCTGAGAGGGTGGAGGACGCTGAAGAGGGCGGAGGACGCTGACGAGGGGTGGAAGAAGTGGCACAATGGTGACTCACTAAGCTGATTTTGAATACCGGAAATGTACCCTTCATTACGGGGTGACCACATGAGTGGATAGACATTTCGCCAGGGTCCAATTACAAGCCATTATCACCAAACATGAAATATAAATATTGCTACGTTATTTGCACAGTGTCATCCACCATGCGTAGATAGTATGTCTGCCGATGTTGCGAGACGCCGACCGGCGCCGTGATGCATGTTCATTCTCGAAAGGTGTCTTTATATACGTGCACAGGTGTTCCCTCTTACCCCAATCGAGGCCGTACAGTGCGATATTGAGAGGCTGTTTGAACCAACACACGATGCCGATCATCATGTTTGCGTTTGGCATTGATTGGCCGCTGACGGGCGAGCGAAGACTAGTTTACAGCAGCGTCTGCGGGGCCGCTGCTGGCAGGAGGCGCAGTGCGCAGCCTCCTGTGCCGTGCCTATCACGCCGCCATCGCCAGCAGCAGCAGCGGAGGCGCAGTGCGCAGCCTCCTGTGCCGTGCCTATCACGCTGCCATCACCAGCAGCAGCAGCAGCGGAGGCGCAGTGCGCAGCCTCCAGCCTCTTGTGCCGTGCCTGGCCTATCACGCCGTCGCCGCCGCCGCCGCCGCCGCCGCCGCGGCAGGGTATCGGGCCGATCCGCCGCGGCGGCGGGCGGTGCTGGCGGGAGCTACACGGCGGAGTGCAGACCGAGCCGGCCCGCCACAGACCCTCGGTAAATGACAACACAAGAACAGAAAGACAAAAGAAGGAAAACGATCCGGTTCGAGTGACTTCAATATAATACAAACAACTCACGCGGAAGGTATTTTATTTATAAACCTTACGAGAACCGCACGGCTGGGGACCACCTGTATAATACCGCTTGTGACGATATTCGATGCATAATTGAAAATTGTCTGTATTGCCGTATTGCAGTAATATGTTTAGTATTCTAATGAGTGTTTGCCATTGATTTTCATCAGCCCAGTCCATGTCACTTTTGCAGAGCTGGCGTCCGAATCGGACCGGTCCGACACCGGGGCCATCCAGCCAGCCAGCCGGCCAGCCAGCACCAGTCAGCACCTCTAATGAGCAACACGTGCACGGCGCCGGGGCCGACCTCAGATGAGACAAACGACCGTGTCTGGCCGCCCGGACCGGCTCGGTGGCGTTCGGCCCGGAGTGACTGATATAAGTACTCTGGGAGTGACCGACGGAGAGCGGCGGAGGGCGGCGGACGGGTGGGCGGGCCCCGGCACCGAACCCGCTCCCCGCCCCTCCCCGCCCCGGACCGGACCGGTCTGGAGCGGCAGACACCGCCGTACCGTCGTGTCCGGCGTCCCCTGATGGCCCGATATAGCGCCAGTTCCGTCCCGGCCCACACAGCACGCACGCAGCACGTGGACGACGAGCAATCAACGCAGATGCGAATCACAGAGCGAGGCGTTGCCTCGGGGGCTGCCGAGTACCTGCTCGCATTGGCGAGGTGCCGGCTGTTCACGGAAATCAACAATGTTGGAGGAATATGGCGGCGTTTTTAGCACGCTGAATGGCCAATGGCCATGTTGCACATGCCGCACATGGTCCAGACGAGCTGTGGCTTTCCTTCCCGGTCAGCATTACCCCGAAATATGGATCGCTCTTACCGGCTAGTTCACCGGGCGGCAGAAACACATAATGTAAACAACCTAAACATGCAAAAGCTTCAAATCCTCGAAGCAGGTACGAGCTCAATTCTCATGATGCAGATACTATGGATACCAAAAAAGTAGAAACAATAATTGCAACTAAGGATAAAGCATTCCAATGTTGACTAATTGCGATTAGACCTCGCAATGACATCCACGATTTCCCTACCCTTTAACCGAGCAGAAAAATAGACATGCCACGCATCATAGCCACGATTCAATTACAAGAGACACCTGTTCTAAGTCACACTGATCGCCATGTCACGTGTCATCGCTGGTGATATCACGAATGACTGGCGGGAGTTGGCTGTTGGAGCGAACTTTTCCGGTCATGATCGGCCCATTTGGGACCGTTTGATTTCGATCTCAATCGAATGCGATTCAATCGGTGGAAGATAATCCCGTGATCAGATACGAAGAAAGAATGAACATGAACTATGAAACATCGAGCTTAAAATAAGGGAATAGTCTGCCTTGGATTTGGTATAAACCATTATGGTATAAACTAGCCATCTAGTTTAAAGGGAATAGTCCTCTTTACATGGGGTTTTGAATTGAGATAGCAGAATTGTAGCTTAGATATATAAATCATATTATCCACGGTTCGTTTATTCCACAACTCTACCTCAACGGCTCTAGAACAGATTTTCGAATGACCCGACATAGTTTATACCAGATGGCTGGTATATACCAGATTTGTAGCTTAGATATATAAATCATATTATCCACGGTTCGTTTATTCCACAACTCTATCTCAACGGCTCTAGAACAGATTTTCGAACGACCCGACATAGTTTATATCAGATGGCTGGTATATACCAGATTTGTAGCTTAGATATATAAATCATATTATCCACGGTTCGTTTATTCCACAACTCTACCTCAACGGCTCTAGAACAGATTTTCGAACGACCCGACATAGTTTATACCAGATGGCTGGTATATACCAGATTTATTTATAACAGACTAAGATGGAGTCTTCCATACCAGATGGCTGGTTTATACCAGAAAGGTTTATACCAGATCCAAGGTCGACTATTCCCTTTATTAACCGCAAGGCGGTCTCGTGAGCGTCCAATCAGTATCATACACGGATCTAAAAGGCGCGCATTATATCTTTGCAGTCCGTGCGGCGTCATGAAGTTTTCTTTACAACACGGTCAAGACACGCAAGGACAGTGGACAGCCACTGACAACTGATCGTTTTCCGATATCGACTTCCAATGCCTTCATTTTGACACGGAAGGTCGCTAGACGCCATTGTTATACAGTAAACAAATGAGACCACCAAGACATTGTGCGATTCCTGAAATACATTTTCCGAATATATAATCGGTCACCTCTGTAGCGACAAATTACACGTAGCGCCACCGAGGCGAAGCGCCCACAGAGATACAGCACGCGACACGTCTCCCCACTACACCTGCCAGTTGGCACCGCTCCAACCTCCTCTAGCACGTCACACGACCGAAAATCCTCCAAATCAGCACAGTCTGTGAGCTGCGTTATCTCGGTAGATTTGGGCACCACTGACGTCATCAGAGCCTCACACCACCAGCCGACACCAGGGCCCTGCGTGCTTCCGATCCTTGTCAGCGCCCCGGCTCATCGCCAACCGACCCGGAATCGGCCGCCGCTGAGCCACAGAGATCGGGTTTGCTTATTGGGGTTTTGGGGCGCGACGACTGTACGGGTCAATTTGCGCCCATGAGCCACATAGATCTGCGTCCATTGGTTCAGTGAACTCCGCAGCTGCTGATCCACTGTACCCTACACCTGCTGATCCACTGTACCCTACACCTGCTGATCCACTGTACCCTACACCTGCTGATCCACTGTACCCTACACCTGCTGATCCACTGTACCCTACACCTGCTGATCCACTGTACCCTACACCTGCTGATCCACTGTACCCTACACCCGCTGATCCACTGTACCCTACACCTGCTGATCCACTGTACCCTACACCTGCTGATCCACTGTACCCTACACCTGCTGATCCACTGTACCCTACACCTGCTGATCCACTGTACCCTACACCCGCTGATCCACTGTACCCTACACCTGCTGATCCACTGTACCCTACACCTGCTGATCCACTGTACCCTACACCTGCTGATCCACTGTACCCTACACCTGCTGATCCACTGTACCCTACACCTGCTGATCCACTGTTCCCTACACCTGCTGATCCACTGTACCCTACACCTGCTGATCCACTGAACCCTACACCTGCTGATCCACTGTACCCTACACCTGCTGATCCACTGAACTCTACACCTGCTGATCCACTGTACCCTACACCTGCTGATCCACTGTTCCCTACACCTGCTGATCCACTGTACCCTACACCTGCTGATCCACTGTACCCTACACCTGCTGATCCACTGTTCTCTACACCTGCTGATCCACTGTACCCTACACCTGCTGATCCACTGTACCCTACACCTGCTGATCCACTGTACCCTACACCTGCTGATCCACTGTACCCTACACCTGCTGATCCACTGTACCCTACACCCGCTGATCCACTGAACTCTACACCTGCTGATCCACTGTACCCTACAGCTGCTGATCCACTGAACCCTACACCTGCTGATCCACTGTACCCTACACCTGCTGATCCACTGAACCCTACAGCTGCTGATCCACTGTTCCCTACACCTGCTGATCCACTGTACCCTACACCTGCTGATCCACTGTACCCTACAGCTGCTGATCCACTGTTCTCTACACCTGCTGATCCACTGTACCCTACACCTGCTGATCCACTGTACCCTACACCTGCTGATCCACTGTACCCCTACACCTGCTGATCCACTGTACCCTACACCTGCTGATCCACTGTACCCTACACCTGCTGATCCACTGTACCCTACACCTGCTGATCCACTGTACCCTACACCTGCTGATCCACTGTACCCTACACCTGCTGATCCACTGTACCCTACACCTGCTGATCCACTGTACCCTACACCTGCTGATCCACTGTACCCTACACCTGCTGATCCACTGTACCCTACACCTGCTGATCCACTGAACTCTACAGCTGCTGATCCACTGTACCCTACACCTGCTGATCCACTGAACTCTACACCTGCTGATCCACTGTACCCTACAGCTGCTGATCCACTGTTCTCTACACCTGCTGATCCACTGTACCCTACAGCTGCTGATCCACTGTACTCTACACCTGCTGATCCACTGAACCCTACAGCTGCTGATCCACTGTTCTCTACACCTGCTGATCCACTGAACCCTACAGCTGCTGATCCACTGAACCCTACAGCTGCTGATCCACTGTTCTCTACACCTGCTGATCCACTGTTCCCTACACCTGCTGATCCACTGTACCCTACACCTGCTGATCCACTGTACCCTACACCTGCTGATCCACTGTACCCTACACCTGCTGATCCACTGTACCCTACACCTGCTGATCCACTGTACCCTACACCTGCTGATCCACTGAACTCTACAGCTGCTGATCCACTGTACCCTACACCTGCTGATCCACTGTACCCTACACCTGCTGATCCACTGTACCCTACACCTGCTGATCCACTGTACCCTACAGCTGCTGATCCACTGAACTCTACACCTGCTGATCCACTGTTCTCTACACCTGCTGATCCACTGTACCCTACACCTGCTGATCCACTGTACCCTACACCTGCTGATCCACTGTACCCTACACCTGCTGATCCACTGTACCCTACACCTGCTGATCCACTGTACCCTACACCTGCTGATCCACTGTACCCTACACCTGCTGATCCACTGTACCCTACACCTGCTGATCCACTGTACCCTACACCTGCTGATCCACTGTACCCTACACCTGCTGATCCACTGAACCCTACACCTGCTGATCCACTGTACCCTACACCTGCTGATCCACTGTACCCTACACCTGCTGATCCACTGTACCCTACACCTGCTGATCCACTGTTCTCTACACCTGCTGATCCACTGTACCCTACACCTGCTGATCCACTGAACTCTACACCTGCTGATCCACTGAACCCTACACCTGCTGATCCACTGAACCCTACACCTGCTGATCCACTGAACCCTACACCTGCTGATCCACTGTACCCTACACCTGCTGATCCACTGTTCTCTACACCTGCTGATCCACTGTACCCTACACCTGCTGATCCACTGAACTCTACACCTGCTGATCCACTGAACCCTACACCTGCTGATCCACTGAACCCTACACCTGCTGATCCACTGTACCCTACACCTGCTGATCCACTGAACTCTACAGCTGCTGATCCACTGTACCCTACAGCTGCTGATCCACTGTTCTCTACACCTGCTGATCCACTGCACCCTACATCTGCTGATCCACTGTACCCTACACCTGCTGATCCACTGTACCCTACACCTGCTGATCCACTGTACCCTACACCTGCTGATCCACTGTACTCTACAGCTGCTGATCCACTGCACCCTACAGCTGCTGATCCACTGTACCCTACACCTGCTGATCCACTGAACTCTACAGCTGCTGATCCACTGTACCCTACAGCTGCTGATCCACTGTTCTCTACACCTGCTGATCCACTGAACCCTACACCTGCTGATCCACTGTTCTCTACACCTGCTGATCCACTGTTCTCTACACCTGCTGATCCACTGAACCCTACACCTGCTGATCCACTGTACCCTACACCTGCTGATCCACTGTACCCTACACCTGCTGATCCACTGAACCCTACAGCTGCTGATCCACTGTACCCTACACCTGCTGATCCACTGTACCCTACACCTGCTGATCCACTGTACCCTACACCTGCTGATCCACTGTTCTCTACACCTGCTGATCCACTGTACCCTACACCTGCTGATCCACTGTACCCTACACCTGCTGATCCACTGTACCCTACACCTGCTGATCCACTGTACCCTACACCTGCTGATCCACTGTTCTCTACACCTGCTGATCCACTGTACCCTACACCTGCTGATCCACTGTACCCTACACCTGCTGATCCACTGAACTCTACAGCTGCTGATCCACTGTACCCTACACCTGCTGATCCACTGAACTCTACACCTGCTGATCCACTGTACCCTACAGCTGCTGATCCACTGTTCTCTACACCTGCTGATCCACTGTACCCTACAGCTGCTGATCCACTGTACTCTACACCTGCTGATCCACTGAACCCTACAGCTGCTGATCCACTGTTCTCTACACCTGCTGATCCACTGAACCCTACAGCTGCTGATCCACTGAACCCTACAGCTGCTGATCCACTGTTCTCTACACCTGCTGATCCACTGTTCCCTACACCTGCTGATCCACTGTACCCTACACCTGCTGATCCACTGTACCCTACACCTGCTGATCCACTGTACCCTACACCTGCTGATCCACTGTACCCTACACCTGCTGATCCACTGTACCCTACACCTGCTGATCCACTGAACTCTACAGCTGCTGATCCACTGTACCCTACACCTGCTGATCCACTGTACCCTACACCTGCTGATCCACTGTACCCTACACCTGCTGATCCACTGTACCCTACAGCTGCTGATCCACTGAACTCTACACCTGCTGATCCACTGTTCTCTACACCTGCTGATCCACTGTACCCTACACCTGCTGATCCACTGTACCCTACACCTGCTGATCCACTGTACCCTACACCTGCTGATCCACTGTACCCTACACCTGCTGATCCACTGTACCCTACACCTGCTGATCCACTGTACCCTACACCTGCTGATCCACTGTACCCTACACCTGCTGATCCACTGTACCCTACACCTGCTGATCCACTGTACCCTACACCTGCTGATCCACTGAACCCTACACCTGCTGATCCACTGTACCCTACACCTGCTGATCCACTGTACCCTACACCTGCTGATCCACTGTACCCTACACCTGCTGATCCACTGTTCTCTACACCTGCTGATCCACTGTACCCTACACCTGCTGATCCACTGAACTCTACACCTGCTGATCCACTGAACCCTACACCTGCTGATCCACTGAACCCTACACCTGCTGATCCACTGAACCCTACACCTGCTGATCCACTGTACCCTACACCTGCTGATCCACTGTTCTCTACACCTGCTGATCCACTGTACCCTACACCTGCTGATCCACTGAACTCTACACCTGCTGATCCACTGAACCCTACACCTGCTGATCCACTGAACCCTACACCTGCTGATCCACTGTACCCTACACCTGCTGATCCACTGAACTCTACAGCTGCTGATCCACTGTACCCTACAGCTGCTGATCCACTGTTCTCTACACCTGCTGATCCACTGTACCATACATCTGCTGATCCACTGTACCCTACACCTGCTGATCCACTGTACCCTACACCTGCTGATCCACTGTACCCTACACCTGCTGATCCACTGTACTCTACAGCTGCTGATCCACTGAACCCTACAGCTGCTGATCCACTGTACCCTACACCTGCTGATCCACTGAACTCTACAGCTGCTGATCCACTGTACCCTACAGCTGCTGATCCACTGTTCTCTACACCTGCTGATCCACTGAACCCTACACCTGCTGATCCACTGTTCTCTACACCTGCTGATCCACTGTTCTCTACACCTGCTGATCCACTGAACCCTACACCTGCTGATCCACTGTACCCTACACCTGCTGATCCACTGTACCCTACACCTGCTGATCCACTGAACCCTACAGCTGCTGATCCACTGTACCCTACACCTGCTGATCCACTGTACCCTACACCTGCTGATCCACTGTACCCTACACCTGCTGATCCACTGTTCTCTACACCTGCTGATCCACTGTACCCTACACCTGCTGATCCACTGTACCCTACACCTGCTGATCCACTGTACCCTACACCTGCTGATCCACTGTACCCTACACCTGCTGATCCACTGTTCTCTACACCTGCTGATCCACTGTACCCTACACCTGCTGATCCACTGTACCCTACACCTGCTGATCCACTGTACCCTACACCTGCTGATCCACTGTACCCTACACCTGCTGATCCACTGTACCCTACACCTGCTGATCCACTGTACCCTACACCTGCTGATCCACTGTACCCTACACCTGCTGATCCACTGTACCCTACACCTGCTGATCCACTGAACTCTACACCTGCTGATCCACTGTACCCTACACCTGCTGATCCACTGTTCCCTACACCTGCTGATCCACTGTACCCTACACCTGCTGATCCACTGTACCCTACACCTGCTGATCCACTGTACCCTACACCTGCTGATCCACTGAACCCTACACCTGCTGATCCACTGTACCCTACACCTGCTGATCCACTGTACCCTACACCTGCTGATCCACTGTTCTCTACAGCTGCTGATCCACTGTACCCTACACCTGCTGATCCACTGTACCCTACACCTGCTGATCCACTGTTCTCTACACCTGCTGATCCACTGTTCTCTACACTGATCCACTGTACCCTACAGCTGCTGATCCACTGTTCTCTACACCTGCTGATCCACTGTACCCTACACCTGCTGATCCACTGTACCCTACACCTGCTGATCCACTGAACTCTACACCTGCTGATCCACTGAACTCTACACCTGCTGATCCACTGTACCCTACACCTGCTGATCCACTGTACCCTACACCTGCTGATCCACTGAACCCTACAGCTGCTGATCCACTGTACCCTACACCTGCTGATCCACTGTACCCTACACCTGCTGATCCACTGTACCCTACACCTGCTGATCCACTGTACCCTACACCTGCTGATCCACTGTACCCTACACCTGCTGATCCACTGTACCCTACACCTGCTGATCCACTGTTCTCTACACCTGCTGATCCACTGTACCCTACACCTGCTGATCCACTGTACCCTACACCTGCTGATCCACTGTTCTCTACACCTGCTGATCCACTGTACCCTACACCTGCTGATCCACTGTACCCTACACCTGCTGATCCACTGTACCCTACACCTGCTGATCCACTGTACCCTACACCTGCTGATCCACTGTACCCTACACCTGCTGATCCACTGTACCCTACACCTGCTGATCCACTGTACCCTACACCTGCTGATCCACTGTACCCTACACCTGCTGATCCACTGTACCCTACACCTGCTGATCCACTGTACCCTACACCTGCTGATCCACTGTACCCTACACCTGCTGATCCACTGTACCCTACACCTGCTGATCCACTGTTCTCTACACTGATCCACTGTACCCTACACCTGCTGATCCACTGTACCCTACACCTGCTGATCCACTGTACCCTACACCTGCTGATCCACTGTTCTCTACACTGATCCACTGTACCCTACACCTGCTGATCCACTGTACCCTACACCTGCTGATCCACTGTACCCTACACCTGCTGATCCACTGTACCCTACACCTGCTGATCCACTGTACCCTACACCTGCTGATCCACTGTTCCCTACACCTGCTGATCCACTGTACCCTACACCTGCTGATCCACTGAACCCTACACCTGCTGATCCACTGTACCCTACACCTGCTGATCCACTGTACTCTACAGCTGCTGATCCACTGTACCCTACACCTGCTGATCCACTGTACCCTACACCTGCTGATCCACTGTACCCTACACCTGCTGATCCACTGAACCCTACACCTGCTGATCCACTGTACCCTACACCTGCTGATCCACTGAACCCTACACCTGCTGATCCACTGTACCCTACACCTGCTGATCCACTGTACCCTACACCTGCTGACCCACTGTACCCTACACCTGCTGATCCACTGTACCCTACACCTGCTGATCCACTGTACCCTACACCTGCTGATCCACTGTACCCTACACCTGCTGATCCACTGTACCCTACACCTGCTGACCCACTGTACCCTACAGCTGCTGATCCACTGTACCCTACACCTGCTGATCCACTGTACCCTACACCTGCTGATCCACTGTACCCTACACCTGCTGACCCATCTATCAGCCCGCAATGACAGAACTCGCCACTGCATGGCGAATGAAACCCACTCCGGACTAGGTCGTAATTCGCCAGTCGCCGTGATTTCAGCTCGTTCGCTGCATCTAAACACGAAACGGCGAATTGTAGTGCCGCCTCGAAACAATGTAGCTTTCATAAAACTGATAATTCCAGTTATTTATAGCGCGAGATTGAAGCCACTCGCCTTCCGTGATGAGCAGCGAAAGAGAATAATTACGAACATCAAACGAATGAGTCGACGACGTGACAAACAGCGTTTGCTTATGGAACAAGCAGGGCAGAAATAAGCCCGATGATCGGGCTGGAGCGGTGCCACCGTTATCCCCAGGTACAGACTAGAGCTGCCACTTTTCAGGCCTGTGACTACCCGCCCCGCCCCGCAGACCCTCTTCAACTACCCACCACTACCCGCTTGCTCAAGCAAGCTGTCAGCTACCCGCAAAAACCCGCAATATAAATTTTACTATTTTAGGATTTTTGCTTTATAAATGAAAAGCAATAACCTTTGCATTATTCAAATTCATGTATGCACCTTCAATGCTATTGCTCAAATAAAGCTCAGTCACTGAAATCAAGTTTAAAGCATTGAGAACAGTAGATAATACAATATGTTCTTAAGGTACAATCAACAAATGCTGAAAAACATCATATTGGGTCAAAGCTGGCAAGCGCCACTTCATGGTAGATCAAACACAACCATTCAGCTTACACAAGGTTGTGCATAAACTGCATGCTACAGAAACTGGCTCTATTTTACTACAGAAACTAGCAGTAGATATTCCTTATAAGTAAAAACTGGGAGGTATGATATAACCTGTTACCTCTTGTTTTTCCAGACAAATATCCTACATCCATATTCCATGCAAGTGATAAGGTCTATTGGGGACTGCTGAGGTGTATAACTTTTCCTGGGGCTGAGTCCTGGTGAAAATGGAATATTGACATAGCAATTGGCAAATGGTTTTACTTTTATTTGTCACAAATATGAGACTGGCCAATGCCCATTACCCAGCATTTCAATATCAACTGCACTTCTGTCTGTGGTTAAATTAATGAATTGACCTATTTAAAAAAATTGCTATCACAAATGCAACTTGATCTACATTTTACATTTACTGCAATCGCCAAAGTCCAAGGCACAACCTTTCACCAGCACACCTTCGCCATCACTGTTGATCACTGAGAGTTCAGAGTAATTCATGACATGCATTTCACAATGTCTCTGACGCGTCACAAACGGTGCTGTCAACGCGTGTTTGGAAATAGCAACTAAGTTAAGGAGGAGGCTAGTACTTAGGAAGACATAACGTCAGTCAAAAATATAGATATTGCTTTTTTAGGGGGGAATCGTCTATACTTGGGTCTCCAATATATCTTCCGGTTTTGGAATATATTAGACAATTTTGATTTTGGGATGAAAAAATGTTTTTTTTTTGTGGCGAACAATTTCCACAAAATCAAACTTCTCAAACATATTCAAAAACCGGAAGATCTATTGGAAAACCAAGTATGGGCGATGAAAAATAAAAAAATAAAAGCCATATCTATATTTTTCACTGACTTATTTCACTGGCTGGTACTTAGGGTCACTACACTGACCCTAAGTACCAGCCCCCTCCTTAACTTGGTTGCTATTTCCAAACACGCACTGTCAACTGCTGTGCAAACAGCTGATAGGGGGAAAGTCGCCGTAACCAATATTAATTATATACAAAACAGTGTTTGGAAACATTATTTAGATGAGATCATTGGAAGAAAACAATTCAAGAGTTAAAAACCATTTAAATAAATTTATTATTTCATAAAATATATTTTGAGAAAAAATACTATCAGAGGCCAATTTCACAAAGAAGTTAGTAATTACACATGTTTGCTATTACAAACGCAAGCAAATATTGCAAACCTCACAAAAAGACATTTCACAAACATTCACTACCTCTGAATTACCGAGTGTAAAGAAAATTGTAAACACCAATGTTAGTACAGCAGAAACCTTGAAATCAAAAACGTTTGTATTAAACTTGATGCTAATGACAAATAATTTGATTGTTAACAAATTGATTTAACAAATATGTACATTGTGGTTTATTTTTTTATTCAAAATAAAATTAGTTATAGGGATAGTTATCTTTTAATTAACATTTCATCGGAATGCAAACAATGATCGTAAAAATACATCTTGGAAAGCAATTAGAGTAAACAGAATTTGGCCATTCACCGGGTGGCGGAGCATAACAACAGAACTACTCTTAAAAGAAAGATCGTTGAATTTCTCGACCATTTTTTCACCTAACCTAGCCGATTTCTTACTTCGTAAAGGGTGAAGGTTCACTGTACATTGCACAAGACATCGTTGACCGCTGCAATTCTATCGCCATGCGGTTTCTCCGCGCGGAGGCAAGCAAATATTTAATAATAATAAGCAAATATTTCGACAGATTCGAACAGGGATCTGAGTGATCTCCAGCTTTGAAGTTCAGTTACAGTGCACTTTACTGATTGCGCTATGATGTGAGGGGCTCACATCATAGCGCAATCAGTAAAGTGCACTGTAACTGAACTTCAAAGCTGGAGATCACTCAGATCCCTGTTCGAATCTGTCGAGAAATAACGTTTTTTTTTTGGCAGCTATACCTATGTATAACTAAACCATTACCCTAGCAACCACGGCAACGTAACAACCTCACCAAGAAAATAACCTGACCAGTCAAACAACGTCAACTATCAATGCAGTTTCTGAAATTCAGAACCCCTGACCCACTGGAATTACAAGTTTGTAATTGCAAACATTTCCTCACTTCCGTCAACCTTTGAGAAATAGAACATGTGCAATTGCAAACATTTTGACAAACAATATCTTTGTAAACTAGTTTGTAAATAGTACATTGAGATTTACTGCCCTGGGGTTTTGTGAAATCCAAACTACAAACATGTGTACAAATTATTTGTAATAACAAAGAAATTCTTTGTAATTACAAACTTTTTTCCTTTGTGAAATTGGCCTCAGATAATGATCATATTATTCAAAATTATGCATCTTAAACAAAACACAATTGCATTGAAGTCAGTAAAATCAGGCATGCCACCATCTTCTGACAGTATTTGAACACCTTATCTTGCTGGTTGTCACACCTGCGCCAAATATGTATTCCACGTTTTAAAACGCTCTGTGCATAGGGCCCTTCGTGAATAGGGCCCTTCGTAAGGAACGTGAAAGGTCGAGTTAAGCGTGGTCCATTGCGGGAGGTTTTTTAGAGGCAAGATTTTTCGGAAATGGGTGGTTAACGTTATTATTTGGTTAGATGCATGAGTCTCCGAAGACTTAATGTTGATTTACCGACTTCTTGATCTAACAAGCTAGAGCTACCCCAAAATTGAAGGCAAACTTATGCTCTGAAATAGATGACGTAGAATAGATAATGAAGGTTTTCCACTTTCCAGGGCATTTCAATAAATTCAAATTCTGATGAAGTCATTGCCCACCCTCCATAAGACTGAATGATTATTGTTTTATGTTGTATTTAGCCTCTTTTCCCTGACATCTTCAAATACTTAAAGAATACCGATCAATGTATTGTTAAAGGCAGTAACCACAAACGTGTTTAAAATCAGGCTTGACCGCTACTGGGCCTCCTCCACTTCCATAATAATACTCTGCAAACTAAGATGTGGGCACTGAATAGACCCTGGTCTAAACCAGCTCACTACCTCAACTCAACTTCCAAATGAATCTCTTGCGTCAAGTTGAGTATAAGAGAGACTGAAAGGCATTGCCATGCTAATTACTGAGACTGATCAGTTATATGGCTTACATTTTTCATGTTAATCCATGTTGTATTGCAATTGTGTATCATGGTACAATATATAAATAATCTCAGTGAAAACTCTAAAAAAAAATCTTCTTTTTTTGGGCAAGTTGAAAAGTCTGCTACCCGCCAACTGCCCGCTTCAGGCACATGATTGCTTGTGCTACCCGCTACTATACATGCGGGTAGTAACTACCCGCGTCTGGCGGGTAAGCGGGTAGGAAAGTGGCACCTCTAGTACGGACGCCTAGCGCGTGGATAGGTCTCCTGATCCTAGTGCCCATTCGCCCACGTCGACGCAGCCCATGGCAGCGCTCTAGATCGTCGTCATCGACAGCAATGTGCGTTCCTCTACTCTCCAGAAGCCGAGACTGTGGTCGAGACGGTGGCGATGTGGCCTGGCCAGACCGTGGGCTGGGCAGCGGCGGCGGCGGCAGCGGCCGATGAGTAACCGCACGGCGAGGTACAGCGCCTGGAGCGGAGCCGGTTCGGCCGGCCGGACGTGCCCGGGTACCGTCCCGGCCCGTCCCGGCCTGGCCCCGCTCAGCTCGGCCTCGGCTACACCACCGTCCACACACCGACACCGGCACCACCGGCCGTCAGCTGACCGGAGGCCCCTTCCGAATGCCGCGCGACTGGCGAGCCCCTTCCGAATTCCGGGCCCGGTTCCCGGGCAGGTTCCGAGCGGGTGCCATGCCCCTTCCGAATGTCTCCAGCCCGGTCCGCGAGCGCGACCCAAGCGGCCGGCGCGGACGGCACGGATGTAATGTGACGTAAACAGGTCATGGTGGCAGTGAGATGTTATGTCCGGTGGTGGTGTGACCGGTGACCTCTCCCAGGTGACACGAGAGATAAGATCCCGGGCCTGCTACGGGTGGAGATGGTGAATCATGCATTCATCAGGCTTTGTATGCGAAGAAGGACGGCTCGGGCGAGCATCAGTCACTGACGTCAGCACTGGAGATGGCCGATGGTGCCGATGGTGCTGCCAATACGGTGATTGGGGAGTTCCGTAGCGCTGCGTAACTGCCACGGCGATGGCCACCGATGGCAATAACCACCGATGGCAGTGGACACCGATGGGGTTTCACCGCTCGAGGGCAACGCCACAGCGCACTCGGAATAAATGCCCTGGCGTTATTTATGCCATTTGCACGTTGCAAGCCACGGAACATTTGCATTTTGGCAGTGGCTCGAAGTCATTATTGCAGGATCGGACAGGGCCGAGCCAATAGAAAGCCGAGTCTTAAATGGACGCCAGGCTCCATTAACAGCCTCGACCCGTCCCTGGGCGAGGCTCGACAAGAACTATCCTGAACAGAACATAATCGTAAAACGAGCACCAGTTCGGCCGTTTTTAGATAGCCCAGGTGACACCCAGGAGAAAAGATAACATGCCCTCCCGGAGAGGCTGAACGGAGAGCTACCAGCCAGTTTTGTCTCGCTCA
Organism: Chirona hameri; assembly: GCA_036785665.1. Lineage (NCBI taxonomy): Eukaryota > Metazoa > Arthropoda > Thecostraca > Balanomorpha > Balanidae > Chirona > Chirona hameri. The sequence continues at coordinate 37,250 of JAXIVJ010006137.1, forward strand.
AAGCGAACTCATTAGTGATATTCATCCGAATCGAGTGTCGTGGCTGTCACGACAAAACATCATTTGGTCGTATGCTTCCATTTCCTTACATGCATCTATTTTTACAATAACATGCTAAACCACAGCAGCTATTTTGCCACATCATGCGCGAGCGAACGTCAATAATGGCGAAACGTTGCTGAACATTCATGCATGAAAAAATATAGCACGACAAGGGTAAAATATCGAGTTTGCGGCAGAGGACACATATCCAAGGTCATTGATCTTCCCAGACTAAGGACATACCCCAGTTCAGATATCATATTACGACGTCGGGAGCCATGAATGCGGATAAACCTGATGATTGCTATGACTTCTGGTGAGTTGCGACAGGCAAGGTATGCATTATGCAACCTTTGTCAATTGCGCATTAGGGCGGCTCATTTTTACACGAATGTTAAATTTTCTTGGTGGCACACTTTTTTCTCGTTATTTCGACTACGCTGAGTCCAATGGTGTCAACAATTTTGAAGAAGAAAACAATATTTAGGGGTCGCAAAAATTGCCGAAAATTCCATGTTTTGCTAGAAATGCCCTAAAATCGCCCATCTTGTCTCAGCGATTTTACGACACGAATTCAAAAATTTCCTTGTGGCATACTGTTTTCCTGTTATTTAGACTATGGTGATTCCAGTGTTATATTTTTTTAATCGAAAGATATTTAGGGGTCGCAAAAAAACGCTAAACATTTCAGCTTTTTCTTTAAATACCCCAAATTCACCCATTTCGTAACCGCGGTTTCACGACACGAATATAATATTTTTGACAGGGCACACTTCTTCCTAGTTAATAGGATTGCCCTTATTCCAAATATAGCAATACATTTTTAATCAAAGAAGTATTTAGGGGTGGGTGGAAAAATAGCAAAATATTTTACACTTTTCTATAACCATCCCAATATCACTTATTTTGTCCCGGTGATATTACATGCCTGCACTGTATTGGTTCTTCCGGAAATGTAAATTAGATATATTTAAACGGATACAACATAATTTCATGTATTTCCCTTGTATTTAATTAGTTGTATGGCTATTTTGTCTTGTATAGGTATGTTTAGTCTTTGGGACTCCATCACTATGCACGACGCATAACCCTTACCGACGCAAGTGGCTTTCTAAAGAGTTTGTCGTATTAAGACAAAGGAAATTGTAACTTATAAGTAAAACATCAGTCGTCGTGACATTGCATGTTTCAACACATAGCCTATTGACAAAAAGTTTCCTCTCAAAATGACTTCGAATTGAAGTGATGCACACGTCACACATACGCTTACAAGCCCGCATTAGAGTTGACTTCTTGACCGTGGGGACCTGCTTGCGATGGTCCACCTCATAGGTAGTGTGTAGAGTACTCAGGGGTGTAGCTTCTCCAGAAGTTTTTTTTTGGATGGGGGGGGGGGGGGCTGAGCTGGGAAAAATCGCTTAAAGTACCATCAAAATTTAAAAAAATACAGATTCCTCTCCGGATTTGACCCACTTCCTCGTCCAAGTGCGGAGGGGGGGCTGACTAATGGACAATGGACAATGGACATCCCCGCAGGCCGAAGCTGCGAGGAGAGCCCAAGCCATGACGGCGTCACCACTCCCGGTTGCGACTCGAGGTCCACCACATGCCCTGTGGCCAGAGATGAACAGACCCGGGTGACGTAGGCGTGACAGAGGACGGAGGACCGGTTACGGGGAGGATAAAAGGGACTTCTGTAAAAAGATACGTATAGCACTTACTTTCTACATTATGTACTGTAGTACTACCTTCTCCTGAGCTTTAGACAGTAAAATACCTAGAAAATGAAGGTATGTGATATACGTACCTTCATTTTCCAAATCCTTCACTGCCTGAAGCTCTTTTTTTTCGGGCACCTTAATACGCGCAATGGAGGGAGGGGGGGGGGGGTCACTTTTGTGCCCCCCCCCCCACATGTTTTTCGTGAATAGCTCGAACACGAAGCGGAACAGGGCGGTGTTTTTTTGCGAGACATTAACACAACTCAATAGCGGATCGTTTGACGCAAAAAAATCGAAATCGGTCGATAAATATTTGAGTTATATGGATTGTCAGTCCAAGATGGCGGCCGGAATCGCGGTCGGCAAATCGATATCTCCGGAACCAACAGTCGGATCGGAATGATTCAAACGCCATTCGGTAGACAATGTCAATGTCCATCCCTAGAAAGAACTTTAAACACATTGCTGGTGACCTGTGACGTCACAGAGGTCAAATCCCCAAAATTGTGATATTTGGCCAGATTTGACCTTCGTGACCTCGTTTGATCTTGAAGATATTGACCGAGGGTGAAGACAATTTCAGAAAATGTAGATCATCATAGCACCTACCTGCCCTGTAAGTTTCTTTTTCGGAGATCTTAGGGGGGGGGGGGGGGGGGCACTAAAGTGCCCCCCCCCCCTCAACTGCGTGTTAGTGGCATACCCCTCTCCACTGCGCGTGTTAACAGCGAATCTCAAGGAAAGCTGCGCATTGTATCGCAGTATATCACACTGTTCTATACACTCCAGCATGGCTTTCTTCTGTCACCGAGATCGCCGTCTTTCATGAGTTAAGCCAGTACTCCAGTACTCCCAGGGGGTGTAGGATCCTATTCAGTTGATCCCCCCCCCCCCAACTTGGACGAGGAAGTGGGTCAAATCCTGGGAGAAATCTGTATTTTTGACCCCTGAGTACTCCATACACTACCTATGAGGTGGCGGACGAAGAGGTGGCCATAACCGCACTAGCCGAGCTGAACAAGTATCTTTGGTAGCTACGGACTTATACATTGGTGCTGACTCTTCGCAGCGATATTCTTACTGAAGGTGGGTTAGTACCATCGCAAGCAGGTGCCCACGGTCAAGAAGTCAACTCTAATGCGGGCCTGTCAGCGTGTGACGTGTGCATCACTTCAATTCGAATTCATTTTGGGAGGAAACTTTTTGTCAAGAGGCTATGGTTGAAACATGCAATGTCACGACGACTGATGTTTTACTCCTAAGTTACAATTTCCTTTGTCTTGATGCGACAAACTCTTTTGAAAACCATTTGTGTCGGTAAGGGTTATGCGTCGTGCATAGTGATGGAGTCCCAAAGACTAAACATACCTATACAAGACAAAATAGCCATACAACTTATTGAATTAAAGGGAAATACATGAAGATACAGTATCCGTTTAAATGTATCTAATTTATATATATATATATATATATATATATATATATATATATATATATATATATATATATAAAATATATCACTTTTCCACCCGCAGTGCATAATTGGTAATTCTGGAGAGAAAGCTCACATGAAGCTATACGAGTGGGAAGTATCATTGCATAATCCATAGATCTATATTTATATATTCAACACCAGCTAGAAGTGTTCCAAGCGGAAACTTTCGAACACTACTGTGTTCTTCGTCAGCCTGGTTGGGATCCACCTTTATGTGAAAGGGAATGTTTCACCTCTGTATTGGTTTTGAACTGAGATAGCCATTATCTTTGGCCGTTATTGAAATGTCGAAAATACTAAGGTCATTTTCCCCAAAACTTACCCGTTTTTAAGCAATTTAATTTTTACATTTGCAAAATGGGGTCTAGGCTAGTGCCGTCGCTGATTGGCTGACATACACTTTTTCAGCCAATCCCACTTTGTCATCCAATCAGCGGCGGTCTATAGCTCAATAATGACGTAATCATCCCAAATTTAAAACCTTAATTTGTATCAAGTTAAGTGACTTTTCGAGAGACAAATATCACCATCGTTATCAGCAGCACTTACTTCATATTTTCGACTACAACCAGCGTATATTTGACAACTTTCAGAAAGGTGAGACATTCCCTTTAAAGGGAGTGTGCCTACTGTTTTGGAATTTCCATTTTTGCCATACGGTAAGTACAAGTAGCTATTAGTTTGATTGTTGAATACGATGACATTCACATCTGGAGCCCATTTAGTTCAATTTTCACTTATATATTTTTTTTTTGCTTTTTTTCTCTCGATATCTATAAAACGATCGCCACTATAGTGGTTATGTACAACGGCGCACATAACACAATACAATTACGGTCACATCATGCAAGATAGAAAGACAAGTTTTGCACAGCATGGTCTTGCCACTGTTAACTTTATTATGTGCAAGTTTCGTAGCTCTAAATTGATATCTTCGTCGAACAATGGCCGTCAAGCGTTGCGATCAGGGGGACAGACGGTACTGTGCGACTGCTGCTATCAGCGCGCACGAGCTGTTTTGTCGAATTGTTATTGGCAGGCGCTAACGACATGCTAGCAGTGTAATCGACAGTTGCAGTGCTTTTAGTAGCGGAATCCCTCTGGAGTCTACCCGATAACCTTTTGCTCCCAGCAAGTTCCTGGAGTCTCTGGAATATCTCAGCAACTAGGGTGAATCTGGAGAAATGAAGTAATGGTTCAATTCAGAAAATTATGTTCTTTAGACCAGTGTCAATAACCCCAAATAAGCGATGTGAGTAGGCACACTCCCCTTAATCGAGTGGGAAGTAATTTGCATTTGGTTGTCATTGCCTACCTATATCCAGCCACTTTGGGACAATTTACCGTCCGAATCGCTTCATGGTTTAACAGTGCCACTGCACGCCGTTGCCGCCTGCCGGCCCTCGTCATGCCGACGGTTTGAGGCTCAGCCCTGCAGCTGCGGTGGCTCTGTTACGCGTGGGTGTCAAAACCTACCGACTGATTAGCCGTGCAGCAATCAATACTAGGTAACCAGTATGAATAGAGCCAGGTAATCAGTGAAAACATTACACCGTACGACCACCTTTCACACTAGGCTCGTGGACATTGCCGACATACGGAGAGAGCACTGCGCGGGCGACACAGGTTCACAACGTACGGAACGGGCGACACAGGCTCACAACGTACGGAGAGAGCACTGCGCGGGCGACACAGGCTCACAACGTACGGAGAGAGCACTGTGCAGGCGACACAGGCTCACAACGTACGGAGAGAGCACTGCGCAGGCGACACAGGCTCACAACGTACGGAGAGAGCACTGCGCAGGCGACACAGGCTCACAACGTACGGAGAGAGCACTGCGCAGGCGACACAGGCTCACAACGTCCGGAGAGAGCACTGCGCGGGCGACACAGGCTCACAACGTACGGAGCGGGCGACACAGGCCAGGCTCACAACGTTCGCACTGCGCGGGCGACACAGGCTCACAACGTACGGAGAGAGCACTGCGCAGGCGACACAGGCTCACAACGTACGGAGAGAGCACTGCGCGGGCGACACAGGCTCACAACGTCTGACTGAAACAGACGGAAACAGACGGAAACATCGGATCGAAACAGGCGGAAACGAACACTTTTCAGGCTACCTGAACATTGTCGCGACATTTTCCGTCCATTCCAGTGAAACGCTTACAACCTTCCTGTTTTTGAATTGATGTTTTATGAGAAAAAGATATTCAGGATTTTCCTTTATTAGTTCACTCAGAGAAACGCGACACAAGGCAGGAACTGGTGTTTGTCAGCTATCTGCTAAAAAGTGTCATGTATTGAATAGGACATCCTTATTTGCCAATGAGCAACAATTGCTGGAACTCATTGACAAACTGCACTTAAATACATTTAATTACGGAACAACACGCACCCGTGTCTACTTCCGATCGCGATAACCAACGGATTGCTGAGCATTAAGCATTGAGCAACCGTCTCAGAAAAAGAAAGACTGCCCAAAATTGCCGAGAGCTGCTGTATTTTGTTCCAAAATGACGAGATTTTTCTCACTTAAAGAGATATAATCACCCTTTTCCACAAAAATGCAGTTAGCACTTGAAATTGACGAGGCCAAAATATGATGTAAATTCATCACATTTTGCATATAAAACCGAAAGATATTGACAGTTTCCTACTGATAAGCGATGCACGCTTATATCGGTCGGTACTCAGCAAGTACTCGGGTAACGAATTCAGTAAATTAGCCTTCCTACGCATTGTTATTTACCATGAAGGTATGCAATATGTTTCCTGCACTCTATTTTGTTGCGAATATGTGCCAAAATTTGTGTGAACAATCAACAATCATTTGAAAAAAGTGCATTGAAATCGTCAGTTTAGCTTGGACCTGTCGGCGATTTGTTTACAAGTGCCCATTCAACAACGTTGAACAGATTGATGCAAAAGCGCCAGATGTTGGTTGCGTTTTCCAATAGTGGAGGGAAAATACCGATCATTGATTTTTCCAAACTTCCAACTTTGAATTAGGGAATAATTTTATTTAATTTGTAAATTTATATTACAACATTTTAATACCATAATGGTAGCCAAATAAGTTGTTGCAAACAAAATCAAAAGGTGATTATCTCCCTTTAATACATTTACTGAATATTTTACATAAACATACCTGATCGGTAGACAATCGTCTTTTGCTGCGATACAAATTGCAAAGCATTAGGTTCAAAATAGAACTTGCCGAAACAAAATTAATGGCAAAGGACATTTGCTAACCTTACAAAACACCTCAACATGTCACAAGAGTATACAGTGAAAATGCTCAACAGTTGTAGGCATGCGAGAGTAATTCAACTGAAACCTGAGCGAAGAAAGTCTCGGAACAGCTTAGAAAAGATTGTTGTCTACCTTCAAACCTAAGCGTTGAAGATTATTTTTGCTTACGGGTGCCGCTAACTGCGCTAGTCATTTGGCGTTCAAAAGGGCTAAGGATTGATAACCCCGCACCCATAAAGGGTTCTTTCTGTAGCTTACATTTAATCCAGGCTCCGCGCTTGTGCCATTTAAGTTTGCGACTCTGGTAACAATAGAATATAGGCGACATCTTCACCGCCGCCATAACCAATCCTCATCTATCTATCCGAGCTGCGTGGAGCTTGGTTACTGTGACTACGCTGCCCATATCACACCGACTGTGCATTGGAAACTGGTGAGCATTGCACAATACAAACCAGACGGAGACGGATGAACACAATTCCAAGAATGGCCAGCTCGCAACCCATGCATCATATTGCTCCAAGAACACCTTGTCTGATTGATGACAATCACACAATAATACATAGATACGCAATGGTGGTCACCATCTTGGCCGCCTCACGACCCGACAATATCCATTTCTGAGCAGAAAGGATATTTCATCCGCACTTTAAAGTATGATTGCATCGCGGCTATTTGATGTTCCAGCGGAATACTTGCGGCGCCTCTCTAGTTGCCGCATTGATACATGATTGTATCGAGAAAGTTGAGATACAAGCCAAAACAGTCAGTTTTAGCGATTGCAACTATTACCTGTGATACGGGAGTGGATGATGGGCGTTTACCGTACGGCACGCATGTTTTCACGCTTGACGATGGTTAGGAATAAGAGGTTGCTTAACCCGCGCGGCGCTGGGGTCTCCAGCCGAACGCGCGGCGCTGGGGGGTGGTACACTTACTTCCGAACCAATGACCGCAGCGAGACGCGCAAGGCGGCGATCGAAAGATCTCAGTGAGATGAATATAATGGATACTCGAAATTTCAAAACTAACCTCACATGTTAAGGTCACGTTCAGGTCAAAGGTCAAAATCGAGATACTTGAGTTGATGGGTCACTTTCCATTCAAAGTCTTATATTATGACTATTATCACACACAAAGCTCTCAAATGTATATGATACATCTACCACATTACCAAAAGTGAAATTGTAAGCAAAGGTCAAGGTCAGGTCACAAAAGGTCACTATTGGCATTTGGCAAAATGTCTACGAAAGTCATGACACATGTTCATGGGTTATTTTTCACGTGTAATTCGATAACAGTAGCCATTTTCACATCCTGACCCCAAATAATGGCCCTTAGGTGAAGTTCAGGTCAAAGTCAGGTCATATAAGGTCAAATTTTGAAATTGCCTAATTTAAATAAACAAGGCATGTTTATAGACCAGTTTTTCTCAGAAACGTAGCGGTGGCATTGATTTGCCTATATCTCGTCAATAAAAGCCGAAAAAAATAATATAAAATGACGTGATGAGTCCAGGGCCGCGGAGTCTGAGTCGAAGTCGGAGTCTGAGTCAGTCTGAGTCGGTCGGAGTCGGCAGTTTTGGCCGGAGTCGGAGTCGCTAAAATCTTACACACTCCGACTCCGGCCCGGAGTCGGAGTCGACTTTTTGACAGTTGGCGATTACTTTGGTCGGTAGAATGGTCGTCGGCCTAGGGATATTAACTTTACAGTTTATACCCCTTTTCGAAAGAAAATGAGTGGAAAATTAAACCTACTGTTTACTCATCTAGCGGTAGATTTCCGACTGATGAAGATAGGACAATAATTTTAACGTCATCTGATGATGATTGGGGTTTTGGATTGGGGTTTTGGCACCGACACTTATATTTACACGGCGCCCATGTTAACGTCATCGTGCTCGTTTCGTCAAGGAGATTCAAATCATACCATGGTGACCAGGTTACCTAAGTCAAATTCAAAATTTGACCTCAGGTCAAGGTAATATAACGTCATGTGGCGAGCCAGGTATGTCGTGCTGCGCAATGTCGGACGCGTCTCGACGTGACATACACAGTGGTGCCGGTCTCACGTTTTTATCTTCCTTTTAGGCTATCAATAATTATTGGTAAAGAAGTGCTGGTCACCTCAGATGACCTCACTCGATCTTGTAGGGGTCACCTAATAATTGTACTTGGGTCATCAAAAATGAGCTACAATAGCATAAGCTTGAAATAATTATTCTGATCTAATGCGTATCCTTTGATACGAAGACATTTGTATATTTTATCGTTGACTTATAATGGGAAGGTCGCGAAACTGACCTGACCTTAGGTCAACGATATACAAAAATCAAAATCCGAGACAGCAGGGTCGTAGGTATCTATGGCTTGAATACGTCCTGTGAGTTTCAAGTGCTCAGCCAAACACTGTGGCCAGTGGCTGTGGCACGACCACAAAGGATCTAGCTCGCTTGTGTATTTAACTATGTTTAAAACAACCTTGATTTTATAAACGTTGTTTAGGTTTCCTTAAAAATAAGAAAAGATGCCAATTTTCGGTCGATTTCAGTCGTTTAGGGGCATGGCACGATGCCTCCTGCCATCCGCCCTTGAGCAACCCCATTTTTTTTTTTGGGGGGGGGGGGGAAATACACACCCCTGACTGGTACACTTCGTTGCCGGAGGCGAGGCGGCGGAGAGCGGCGCACTGACTGGCCAGTTGTAAGACAGCGCAGGATCCGGGAGCAGCAGCGACTCCAGCGAAGACTTGCGGGAACGAGCTGGGGTTGAAGCCCAGCTGCCGCGATCTGGGCCGGCGGCGGCTGGCTGCGCTCGCCGCTCGGTGCCCGTTTCGCGGGTTCCGCCGCCTGATAGATGGCATTGCAGATATTGCTTTCTAGCATGCGGTTGGAGAACGGATATAGGCCGGAATCGAGTCGGAGTCGGAGTTGGAGTCGGAGTCATTTTTTTTTTGCAGACCGGAGTCAGAGTTGCTAAAATTATGTCGACTCCGCAGGCCTTTCAACTTTGACTTACTTTTACTCAAGGAGCCATAAGTCAGTCAAAAATTAAGATACTGCTTTGAAATTTGGTTTAGTATCGTCCATACTTAGTTCTCTCACATATATTCCGTTTTTATATCTTTTTAAACAAATTGGTTTCGCGGTAAATTTTCTGAAAAAGTGTATTTTATTTTGGGGAATAAAAAACTAAAAGCAGGAAATCCGAGATAGCCATGTTGAAGAGAATGTCATGCCCATTCTTTTGACGTTTTCTGTTTGCAAATTGCTTCAAAACTCTAGTCAAGATTTTTTCAAACATGTATCGTTTACCACCCAAAATGGCATGACATGACGTCACTAAAACGTCATTAGCACCCAAACTACTCCACCAACTTCAATGAAAGTTTGACATAAGTCGTTTAGGGGCCTTCTAATTGCTGCCAGATAAGGTACATAAAGTTTCACGTCGATAGCTGTTATAGTTTTCAAGTAATTGAGAAAATCCGTGGGGGGGGGGGGGGGGGGGGGTAAATTCCCCCCCTCGCGCCGCGCAGGTTAAGTTTTAACCGCCTATACCAACCTAACTTCACATACAATCGCTTAAGTATCCTAACCAGAATTAACCTAACAAAACAGACAATACTACCACTTTAGAGGACAGAAAGTTGTCATATATCGAATAAAATAATACCCCGAAGTGGCCAACCATCTGCAGCAGAACAAGCTCTCACATTTCTGTACAGACATCAGTTACAATCCTACGACATTGACGATTCGGTAAGAATGCAAATCAGTTCGCCGGACTGACGTGGAATCTAAAGCCTCGGCCGCGGATCAAAGGCGCCGGCAAATTCCACTGGACAAGGTATGGGTGAGCTGGACAGCTTAAGGACAACAAAAGCTGCACTTTGCCAGAACCATTCAGAGTATTTTTCACGGTCTCTTTATGAGTCATGCCCAACAATGAAGTTTGAAGAAAAATGCCGAGGATCATCATCGGAAGGAAAAGACTGCCGTCGTATTGTATTGTAACCACGGAGCGAATTTGTCATTGAATGTTCAAGGTTAACCGTTGTCCCAGCCGCAGTCTCATCAACGGGAGATGACGTTAGCCATTTGGGCTGATTTTGGCATTTGTGTCAGCTGTGCAGCGGGCGCGTAACCACCACTGGGGTCACTGGAGATCAGTCCCCAGTAACATTTTCGGATTTTAACATTACGCCTATGGGCGTTGCATGGAAATAATCGTCTTCAAAGTGCCTCCATCCCCGCCTGCTTTCGGAAGGTGGTTACGCCTATGCTGTGCAGGTATGTTCTAGCCATAACGAGAGGGATGCAGAGTGCAGTTGATAGATGCAGGAGTTGCAATTGGCTAGCAGCCACCCTATAGGTAAAACAAATCTGTAATAAAACGATTCAAACATCCTATCATTTGATAAATAAATAAAACTTGACCAAAACATACCTTCCAAAAACCGTTATATGCAAAGCTAGGCTAGTGTAAAAGTGGCGGAGACAGCTTAGCGTCCGACAGAAATCTGAATACTGTCTGCGTTCTGCTGGAAACAGGCAAGTATTATTTAGACAAGTTTACACGAGGATACAATCAAAATAATCAAACAATACGGTGTTGAATGAAAAATTGGACCGGATATTTTCAAAGAAAAACATTTCACTCGCTTTATTGGCATTTGGATTGCTCATTGGCAGAGAGCATTACTCCCGTTTTACTTGTATTCCTCAATTCTTATTATTGCTCTTTCAGTCGCGCTGAATGACTAGTTCCACATCGCGCCTCACCGACGAAAATACGAGGCAAAAATACGTTTTCCGTGAATGGGTACTTCCGGCGACCATTCACAAAACCTAACAGCGTTGGCGCGACAATAACTAACCAGTACGTCCACTACCAGAACACGTCTGGAGCCGGCAGCGAACGCAGCGCTAAATGTCTGGCAACGACCCTTGCCACGGGTCGAATGTGGAGACAAAGTCGGCAGCGTTTCGACGGCTAAATTTGGCACGGCGAAGTCGGCAGTAACCGGGGCAGGAGCTCGATTCCGGTCGTTATTCCGTCCAACATTGCCGCATACCAATCTGGCTGGTCCGTCTTTGCAAACAGACTTCCTCACGCGATGATACATTCCTCGTCCTAAGCTCGCATGCCCATGAAATGACTGACATCGGCCCACGGGCCACCGGCATCGACCCGAACACAAGTCACCGCGAACCCGCCGCCATGTCTTCCCGGCCCGTCGCCCGGTCTTCCAGTGTACCTCACCTTTCCTGAATATCCTCCTCGGAACTTTACGGATCGCCAGCCGGCGCTAGTCACCTCCTGGTCACCCGTACGCGCCCCTTTGTCGGCGCGCTCCGCAGTCGCCGCCGCACGCGCGCCGCCGCCAGGTATACTGGTGCGCTGCCGCGTCGCGTCAGCGGGCCACCGCGCGTCGCCGGCCGGCCCGGCCCGTCTCTCTCCCGCGCGGCGGCGCGGCGTCCGGTGACGACCGCTCTGGTCACTCGGGCCGCTCCCAATTACGCGTCCCGGGGCGCGCGCGGCCAGGCGGCTTGTTTTTAGCCGGATAAGGTCGCAGCGCGCGGCGCGCGCGGCCCTTTGTAGCGCCGTGTTCTGGATTCCGCGAGCGCCACGGCCGGTGCCGCGCGCTCCCGGCGAGCCGGCCGCTCCGCCGCCGAGCCTGTGCGTCCCACCGGCCGTGGGAACGTCCAGAGACGGCCCCGGGGCCCCGAGGCGCCTACTTAGTGCTCCGCGCACGGCCCAGCGGTGCCGGTCACTTATAGGCCAGGCTGGACGTCTCTCAGGTCATGAGCCCAGAGCAGGTGAAGCGCTGTGTGCCATCACGGAGCAGAACAAGTCTCGTGAAGCGTCGTGAAGTCTCGCCAGCGCTGCTCCTCCCACATCAGTTGTAATACACAGCTGATCATAGCTTTAACTGGAGTAGGCTGATGTAACTTCTGACGTCTACACCGAGCACAAACGAGCAAAGGCAAGGCATTAGTTCTCAGAAATATGACATGTTCAGGAGAAAATCACACATCCAGTTCGTTTGTTCAGGTGCCATGTCGCTATCAGGTAATCAGACAAAGCAAACCTGGAGGCGACACGATGTCAGGGATCGTATCTGCGCTGATCTCTTGATCTGCCCTCATCCGGTGCCAAATAAGCAGAAAAGGAGCGAACGATTTCAAGGCCACTCAAACGAGCAGAAAACTGGCACTGGACAGAAATGCAATACACCATGCACACATTTAAAACAATGTGTGGCTTTGCCTTGAGCATCACTTAATCACTCCGTCGAAAAAGGCAGCAGCAAGCACCGCCCGATTTGACGCACGATTTTCATCTTCTAACCCTATTTGTAACAGGGGGGGGGGGGGGGCGGATTTCGCCGACCCCCCGTCATGTTTTTCGCAGATATCTCCAGAACGGCTGGGAGCAGGCCCATGAAATTGTGGGACTTTTCATAGAATTGAACTCCGCATTTGGATTCAAAATTTTGAGTTCTTAACCTGAACAGAGGCGGTTCCAGGGCACAGTTTTGGGTGGGTTCGGAGGCGACATTTGGCGATAATACGGAAATGCGATCTTCACGGTTTCTTCCTAACTGCATCAAGTATGAAGGAGTTATATCGGCTTACGGTGATTGCAACAAGTGCAAACTAGTTGATGTTAATGAAATATCATAAAAATTGCATGGCAGAGGCGGTTTCAGGGGCTTGAAAAAGGGGGGTTTCCAGGAAGTATTCAATGCTTGACGGGAAGCCAATAGAGCGATGTAAGGGCCATTTATAGCTATCAAGATGTAAAAGATAGCTTCTGCTTCCATTATTTGCATAATTTATTACATATAGAGTTTCAGGGGCGTGTTCAGGCACATGAAAAAGGGGGTGACTGACATGGTGATGACGATATGCCAGCGATAACGGCGCAATAGACGTTTAGCTTATAATAATATATGCACATATGAGACCAGAAAAGGGAATAAAGTCATTTTTGCAGAGGCGCGCTCAGGAATGGAAAAAGGGGGTCATATTATTGCAAGGAAACTAAGAGGCATGGGCGTACAATGACATAACATACTGCAGTTTTCGGATGAAACACGCACCACAGGCTACTCTACGAACGATTATAAGCTAATAGGCGAGTCCAGGTAGGGTAAAAAGGGGGGGGGGGGGTAAGCAATGTTAATTGAAGTTGTAAGTGAAATAGTAACTGTTGACTAGTTAGTATCATAATAGCGGATAATATACTTATCAAAAGGTCTTGCGCCGCCTCAGTTTGGATCCTGGATACGCCTATGATGAAGTACAACATGCAAAAAGGAACTATCTACGATCAGTAACATATTTATAGTGCTGGGTAGCAACTTGTCTGCGGTTAATACTTTTTCCCAATTTTACCCCCTTTTTCACTAACCTGGTACCGTCTATGGCAAAAAATATGATTTATAACTGTTAATGTCTCAATCACATACCATTTCATTTATCAAAAAAACAACATCAAAAAATGGTTTTATTACGCATTTACTTCACCCCCATATTGAGTGACCTGCACACGCCTATGATTTTTGAATTTTCAAACGTCACCGTCATATATCAATTTCCGATTCAATCTTTATCGATTCCTATTAGATTTGTTAAAATCGGTCGATAAACATGAAAGCTATATTGGATCAAAAATACCACTAAAATTTGGAGTTTTTGCCCCCCTGTTGCCCCCTATCCCAAATTTAAAAAAAAATATTTATAAATGTAGATCGTGTTGAGGGGAACCAAGCATCGTTTCATTTTTGAAAATCGGACGGGTAGATCTCGAGATCTCCGGGGGGCGGAATCCGCCCCCCTGTTACAAATAGGGGTAGCCAGGAGCCTGTTACAAATAGGGTTAAGCGGGACGAAGAGACCGAAAACGAAATGGAACCGAAGTCTCCAATGTCTCCTGGTCTTCACCGCAGGAGGTCAGCGTCGTCTGAGCACAAGCCGTTCGGGTGGCGCACGCTGCCCCTTCGCGGTACCGACCGCACCGTAAACAGAGCCAAATGAAACCATCAACAGGGCCGGCGACCCGCGCATGGGACCGGGACGCAGCTCCCCGCGGACGTCACGTCTCTCTTTAGGGATGACGTCAGCAACACCAACACGGCCCGGGCGGCGCTCTGCCGGTCTGCCGGGACGGGACCAGTGACCACCCTCCGTCACGTACAATAGACCTATTTAGTGATGACGTCACTGATTGGAAGTGGTTCCAACAGCGACTGCGCTAATGTCAAAGGCCATAGGGAAAATTTTCTTATCTAGATTGTGGGATAATGGCTTTCGATGTGATGCAAAGTTGTTTAATGGGTAATGTGGATTTTCCCCCATTTTCCCACCTAACAAACTATTTTTTAAATGACAAGCCACCTCGGAATTAGGAATTTGAGTAGTTATCAGTTCACCTTAACAAAAATCGCGTGCCTCCAATGACGTCCCCAGACTTTTTCCTTGGTCAATCAAATGTGTTAAACCTTGAAAAAATGTATTGATGGAAACAAATGTAACGAAAGACAACCTAAAGTTAATAATAATGTACAAATATTGGGGTTACTCGTCACATAACACCGTAATATGAACTGAAATCGGCGCCACCAAAACCAAAAGCTGACATTGCTTACGTTTTTGTGAATGCAAAACCTGCGCCATAATTGCCTCTTAATCTTTAAACGTCAATTGTGACATTGCTTGTTTTTACTGAATGCATGTTTTGCGTGATAAAAATGAGGAAAAATCCAAATTACCCATAAAACAAGTTGTCATCACATAATCGAACGCCATTCTCCCACAATATGGATAAGAAAATCTTCCCTATGGCCTTTAATATTAGCGCAGTCAGCTGTTGGAACCACTTTCCACCAGTGACGTCACACTAAATAGGTATATAGAGACGACGCCGGCCCGAAGCCGGCCTGGAGCGACGCAATGGTGAGAGTTGACAGCCGATCGGCAGAGAAATCATTGGACCGGTGTCAGCCACCGCGGTGTCTGACACGCCGTTTGGTGTGGTTCCACTGACGACTTTCACCGGCAAAAACAATCGAATAGCCGTTACGAACGAGTCAGTCCAATCGGCAATGATACCGCTGACAGCGGACGGATGGTGTGTGCCACTGACAGTCTGACCGACTGCAACCTGGTCTACGTGTCCGCTGGCATCCGTGGCAGATGTGAGACATGATTCTAAAGATGCTCCCAGGTCGACCAGTCACGATATTACCGTCCTATTGAGACTGAATGTATCGCATGTTCCGTATGGGATAACCTCCCAGTGTTCCATCAGTAACTGGCCGTGCACAGCCTACAGGCGTCATGTGCCGTCTGCACCACACAACACGCTCAGCAGACCGCACACTGACTCATCCAGTGCAGACAGACGCCAGCGGGCCAGGAAAAATCGGCCCAAATGGAGCGTGCAAACACACCTGATCTGCATTGTTCTGCCGGGCTCCTAATGACAAGGTCAACACCAGTCTGCCGGACCGACCGTGGCGGACAGCCAGCGAGGACCGCGGGGGGCGCGCGTCCCCGGCCAAACAGGAAAACTCCCGGGATGGATTAGCGTCACGGGAAACTTGTTGGCCGGATGCACAGAGTGTGACGACTTGACTTTCGAGAAATGCGGAGCTAAAACAGCCGTGAATACTCAATTGCAGCAAATGAGTCAGACAACAAAACAATATGATAAAACAAATGCGATAAACAAATTAGTCTATTTTTCCATTAATGTTGAACTACCATTTTGGAAACTGCATAAACTGATATTTTCCCGAGCCTGGAAACCTGGAAACGCTTCGAATAGCCCATAATTTCTATTTTCTGCGCAATTTTTCTGCGAAATACTTCCTATTTTCTGCGCAAGTCGAATTACGAACGTTTGACCAACAGCATCCCTTACCCGTTTACACCACCGTTTACACCATACAGTGTTTACTTTGTGTAAACATATTGTTGCCAGGCAGTGCAAACTGCACATCGCACAACCAATCAAAACGAATGTCATCAATTTATACCGACAAAGGGTAAAAGCTGCGTCGCATCCTTTGGATAACACATCAGCGAATGGAATGCTCCTTCGGAAATAAGCCGACCCACGAGATTAAAAACATCCAGCGTGTGGCCTACATCGAACCGAGTCTGCCAATCAGTTGCGTGCTACCTGTCCGTTCTCTGGCCAAAAATCTATAAGAGGTAAATTCCACCCAACTAAAATTACATCACAGACATCGTCCGCGCCAGACAGGATATACCTAATCGCTTTAGTATGATATCTTTCTGCAAGGATAACGTCAGGACTATTGCGTGCAACATCCCCGTAATAGCTTCATTATCCACTGGCAGACGAAACCCTACACAAGCCACGAAACATGTATCCTTCATGTCACCATTCACATCTCCACTAACACGGGCCGACCCTCTCCGGCCATCTCTCACTCTCCCAGCGACATTGTCGGAACATCTCCGGGCCGGACGTACGCCGTGTGTTGCAGGACCCTCTCCGGCCATCTCTCACTCTCCCAGCGACATTGTCGGAACATCTCCGGGCCGGACGTACGCCGTGTGTTGCAGGACCCTCTCCGGCCATCTCTCACTCTCCCAGCGACATTGTCGGAACATCTCCGGGCCGGACGTACGCCGTGTGTTGCAGGACCCTCTCCGGCCATCTCTCACTCTCCCAGCGACATTGTCGGAACATCTCCGGGCCGGACGTACGCCGTGTGTTGCAGGACCCTCTCCGGCCATCTCTCACTCTCCCAGCGACATTGTCGGAACATCTCCGGGCCGGACGTACGCCGTGTGTTGCAGGACCCTCTCCGGCCATCTCTCACTCTCCCAGCGACATTGTCGGAACATCTCCGGGCCGGACGTACGCCGGGTGTTGCAGGACCCTCTCCGGCCATCTCTCACTCTCCCAGCGACACTGTCGGAACATCTCCGGGCCGGACGTACGCCGGGTGTTGCAGGACCCTCTCCGGCCATCTCTCACTCTCCCAGCGACACTGTCGGAACATCTCCGGGCCGGACGTACGCCGGGTGTTGCAGGACCCTCTCCGGCCATCTCTCACTCTCCCAGCGACATTGTCGGAACATCTCCGGGCCGGACGTACGCCGGGTGTTGCAGGACCCTCTCCGGCCATCTCTCACTCTCCCAGCGACATTGTCGGAACATCTCCGGGCCGGACGTACGCCGTGTGTTGCAGGACCCTCTCCGGCCATCTCTCACTCTCCCAGCGACATTGTCGGAACATCTCCGGGCCGGGCGTACGCCGGGTGTTGCAGGACCCTCTCCGGCCATCTCTCACTCTCCCAGCGACATTGTCGGAACATCTCCGGGCCGGACGTACGCCGGGTGTTGCAGGACCCTCTCCGGCCATCTCTCACTCTCCCAGCGACATTGTCGGAACATCTCCGGGCCGGACGTACGCCGTGTGTTGCAGGACCCTCTCCGGCCATCTCTCACTCTCCCAGCGACATTGTCGGAACATCTCCGGGCCGGACGTACGTGTTGCAGGACACCTCGCTGTCCTCGGGAGTCCATCTCGGGCCCCGCCGGAAGCCGTGTCCATCCGGCGCGGCGGCGGCGGCGGCGGTGCCGGGCGGAGGTGCCGGGCGGAGGTGCGGCCCGGGAACTGGTTTGACGCCGTCACGCCATAGGTTTACCGTTGGTGGGCTGCGGCAGGCGCGGGCGGTGCAGGCGGACGCGCTGTCCGCCGCCGCCGCCGGGGCGTTGCTGTGTTTTGGTGACCCGTTTGGTGCTGCAGTAGCGAGATGAAAGGTTAACCGAAATAGTTCAACAGTCAACTAAGTTTTGGGGCGCATCCCAGCTGGTGAGCGCACAGTGGTGATGGAAATAGGCCCGGGGCGGATCCAGACAAACATTTCGGGGGGGCACATCAGACGTGAAGGGGCCCTCGAGCTGAAAAGGGCCCCGAACGTTTTTGCAGGTCTGAAATGGCCTCCAGTCGGTCTGAGAGTGTATTGTCAGGTATGAAAAAGCCCTTGACAAGCCTAAGAAAGCCCTCGTCAGGCCTGAATGATTTAAGATTTTTTGTTGTTGAAATTATGCCCCTCTAAAAATATAGTGGGCCGAATCCGGTTACTTTTTTTGGTGGTGTTACCTTATGCCCCCTGATCAAAAACTGCTTCCTCCTGGAGTGAATCCTGGGTACGCTACTGATGGTAAGAGCCGCGTTTTCCAAAACAAATCCAGTTTTTCACTGTGTATAGCTGGATTTTGACTGGTGCGAAGTCAACTTTTACGATAAATTGTTAACGTTTTTCTTTTGTTAGCGGGGGGGGGGGGGGGGGGAGGAAAAAGAATGTTGCCCCCTCCCCCTTCCAGGCTTTTTGGGGGCCATGGCCTGGTTGCCCCCCCCCTGGATCCACCAGTGTAAACATGTATCCCGCTTGAAAGTTAATATTTTATGAAGCGAGTGGGACCTGGGGCCAGCAATTACCACCAAGGAGAGCCTCTGCCAGACATCTAATGGAATTAATTTGCGCATTTTCCAAATTTGTATAAGAAATTGCGAAATTTTCTGGATTTTACTGTTGCAAAGGCAATATTTACGATAAATTGTTAACTTTCCCCGAAAAAGTGTGTGTATGTGGGGGGGGGGGGGGGGGGGTCGACCCCCGCCTTCTGAGAGTGGGAATCCGGACCCCCCCCCGTCGGCGACGCCCCTGGCCCTATGCCAGTCTTTTAGGACCCTTGCAAGACTTGAGAGCGCCATATGCTGGTCTGGAGGACCACCGGCAGGTCTGAAAGGGCCCTCGGCCGTTCTGAAAGGGTCCTGTGCCGGTGCGAGAGCGCCCTAAGGTCGGTAAAAGAGGTACCTCAGTATCTTTGAGAGTTCTATCGGTGGGCCTGAGAGGGCCCTTTCTAAGTCTGAGAGGGCCATTGCCAGACTTGAATGGCCCTCCGTCCGTTTGAGAGAGCCATTGCCAGGCCTGAGAGGGCTCCGACCTGAGGCCTGTTCACGGGGTCTGCGGCCGCCGCGGCTCCCGCGGCCAAAAGGGCGGGGCTTAATCATCAGCCAATCACGCAAGATCAGATCCGGGAGGAGAGACTCTACTCTCTGCGGCTCCTGCGGTTGCTCGGGAGCAGCCGCAAAAGAGCTTCGACATAAATGGCGCGCGTCCGACAAAGGTTGCGCACTGTTGTGTTGATATCGCAGCTCACTGGTGATTGTTTGACCAAAAATGAAAACTCGTAGTGACTCGTAGATATTCATGTACTTGAGTGGTTTTGTAAAACATTGAGAGTTTCCATGAAATTGCCTGTTCGTTGCGAACGTTACACGCGCCATTTATCGGACGCCATCAGCGGCCGCAAAAGTGTTCAATGTTGTTCAAATTAAGCTCCGCCTCTTGGCCGCGGGAGCCGCGGCGGCCGCAGACCCCGTGAACAGGCCTCAGGCCTCTGGCTCAGGCGGGCCCAAATGGCTCGCCTGGTGTCCGGTATAGGGCCCTCTGTCGTCTAGTAAGGGCCCTCTCAGACTGGCTTAGGGCCATCTGAGGCCTGGAAAGTCCTCTCAAACAGACACAGGCCCATTTCAAGCCCAAGGGCCATCTCTGACTAATGTAGGAACCAGTCAGGACTGGGACTGGGCCTCTCAAACCAGCGTATGGTCCCTCTAAGGCTTGGGCAGGCCATCTTAAGCGGGCGGAGAACCCTCTCAGGCCCGGCCAGGACCCTCGCAAACCACCCCAGGGCCCTCTCAGAACTAGCAAAGGCCCTCGCCAACAGGTGTAGGGCTTTCTCAGACCCAGCCAGGGCATATTGAGATCTGATGAGGACACTCTCAGACCGACGTAGGACCCAGGCACGTATCCAGTATTTCGCCCAGGGGAGGGGGGGGGGGGGGCGCCTCGAAAGGTCCCCCTTCCCGAGCGTTGAAAGGTCCCAATTCCCGATCATTACAAGGGCCCAGCAGACCCTCTGACCTCCACATGGGCTTTTGCAATTCACAGGGGCCCTCTGATCTGTCCAGGGGCCCTCCAGCCTTCTAAGGGGCCCATCCTACCTGGCAAAGTACTACGCTAGCTGCTTTTTTCGCCCTGCCGACATGCTAAGGGGGCCCTCCGACTTGGCCTGGGCCCCTCCGTGCTGGCTAGGGGCCCATTTGGCATGTTCAGGGGCCCTTCTGACCCACCCAGGGGCCCTTTCGGTCTGGTCAGAGGCCCCTCTGACCTGCACAGGGGCCTTTTCAACTTCTCAGGGGCCCTCTGGGTCTGTCCAGGGGCACTCCAGCCTGCTCAGGGGCCCTTTCGACCTGGTAAGGAACTGCGCTGGCTGCTTTGTCGCCCTGCCGACATGCTCAGGGGCCCCTCCGACCTGCCCAGGGGCCCCTCTGTGCTGGCTATGGGCCATTCGGCATGTTCAGGGCTCTTCTGACTCGCCCAGGGGCCCTTTTGGTCTAGCCAGGGGCCCTCTGACCTGTACAGGGGCCCTTTGAACGTTTATGGGGCCCTCTGGTCTTTCGGAGAGGGCCCTGTTGGCCCTAAGGGCCTCTGAAGTGTGCTAAACTCTCTAAAGACCACTTTGCGTGGTCTCCAGACTCTTAGAGAGCCCATGATACCGCGCTTCGCGCGGTCTCGTCGTCCCTTTTCGGCGCACTGCCCGCGCCGAAAAGGGCCCTCCTCAGATGTTTCGGGGGGGGGGGGGGGGGGGGGGGAGGCACGTGCCCCCTGTGCCCCCCGGATCCGCCCCTGAAATAGGCGAAGAGCTTAGTTCTATATGAGTAGGACGGGGAAGTCCACCACAGCCGGGCCAAGACGAGAGAGCCAAGTGCGGGAGGCAGGATGTTGTCCAGCGGGTGTTACGGATAAATAAACGAACAGGATCACCTTGCGTTCATGCTTAGGTGAGGATGCAATACACAAAACATTTGCAAATAAAAATAACTGCGAGTGCAGTGTGGACTCATTGGCGGATCCAGAGCGGTGGTTTGGGGGCACGGGTGGTTTGGGAGGGGGGGGGGGGGGGGGGGGGGGCGCAAATTACAAAAAGTCTCACACAATTCTGAAAACTCATCGGATTTCGCCTGCTTATGCATTGACAGGTGATTTAAAGCAAACTTTCATTAATAAAAGTTGCTTAGATTTTCTTCTATATCAGGAAATGTGTCAATTTTGGTCCGATGGGGGGGGGGGGCATGGCCGCCATGCCTCCCCCTGGATCCGCTAGTGAGTGTGGTGTAGACTTGGCTCCGAAACACATGGCTCTCTCAAACGCTTGGCCAAGCAAAGCCAAACAAAGTGGCCAATCCGCCGCGAATGGGCGCCCAGGTACCACCAGGACTGTAAATCAACACGTCCCAGGACACCAAGCAATGGCGCAGTGAACGGTCTCGTCCGCGACACCCCTGGACGCTCCGGGCCGGTCAGTCGTCCTCGTCCATCATGGCCCGAACACGAACTGATGCAACACGCCGACCGCGTGAACGGTCTCTTCCGCACACCCCTGGACGCTCCGGGCGGTCAGTCCGTCCTCGTCCATCATGGCCCGAACACGAACTGATGCAACGAACTGACCGCGGCGGCCGCCGCCGGGCCGGGCCGGGCCGACTGACCGATGGTGCATTGCCATGGCGACCGCCGCGGCCGCTGGAGATGGATCGAGCCGCTGCAGATCCTGATGAGCGAGGCCATGATGGCGCATGCTGTACCCGGCTAGTCCGGTGTATTTGTTGGTGCACGACACTGCTGCAGTGTTCGTGCATAGCCGTCATTTTGGTTGAATGGCGTATGAAAAGTACAATAGGCTGAGCTGACACGTATAGACTGCGGCAGCAGATCACTCACAGTGGAGAGGGATATGCAAACATGTTGAAATGTGAAACAAGAACATGAAATGTTTCAATTAAGTATCCTTGAAAAAGTCCACAACAAACTGCAAGGAAGAAAGTAATGGGTACATACTATTTTTGGTTGGCGTTATTAAAATGGGAATTGCCAGAATTTACGATTAAAATGAGACAACGCATCATCATGATTTCATATTTCTGTAATTTTATATTTCAACACAACTTGGGTGGATGGTGGCCAATACCAGCGGATACAACCGGGACCTTAATTAATCCGCGAGCTTCCTTCAATAAGACATGCATCAAATGCAATATATTCAGATAGATACGCCGGATGGGCATTCTTAAACTGCGCTGTATTAGATCCGCAAATTCCCCAGTCACGACACGAAC
>JAXIVJ010006137.1:67500-68931 GCA_036785665.1 Chirona hameri
TGTCTGTCTGTCTGTCTGTCTGTCTGTCTGTCTGTCTGTCTGTCTGTCTGTCTGTCTGTCTGTCTGTCTGTCTGTCTGTCTGTCTGTCTGTCTGTCTGTCTGTCTGTCTGTCTGTCTGTCTGTCTGTCTGTCTGTCTGTCTGTCTGTCTGTCTGTCTGTCTGTCTGTCTGTCTGTCTGTCTGTCTGTCTGTCTGTCTGTCTGTCTGTCTGTCTGTCTGTCTGTCTGTCTGTCTGTCTGTCTGTCTGTCTGTCTGTCTGTCTGTCTGTCTGTCTGTCTGTCTGTCTGTCTGTCTGTCTGTCTGTCTGTCTGTCTGTCTGTCTGTCTGTCTGTCTGTCTGTCTGTCTGTCTGTCTGTCTGTCTGTCTGTCTGTCTGTCTGTCTGTCTGTCTGTCTGTCTGTCTGTCTGTCTGTCTGTCTGTCTGTCTGTCTGTCTGTCTGTCTGTCTGTCTGTCTGTCTGTCTGTCTGTCTGTCTGTCTGTCTGTCTGTCTGTCTGTCTGTCTGTCTGTCTGTCTGTCTGTCTGTCTGTCTGTCTGTCTGTCTGTCTGTCTGTCTGTCTGTCTGTCTGTCTGTCTGTCTGTCTGTCTGTCTGTCTGTCTGTCTGTCTGTCTGTCTGTCTGTCTGTCTGTCTGTCTGTCTGTCTGTCTGTCTGTCTGTCTGTCTGTCTGTCTGTCTGTCTGTCTGTCTGTCTGTCTGTCTGTCTGTCTGTCTGTCTGTCTGTCTGTCTGTCTGTCTGTCTGTCTGTCTGTCTGTCTGTCTGTCTGTCTGTCTGTCTGTCTGTCTGTCTGTCTGTCTGTCTGTCTGTCTGTCTGTCTGTCTGTCTGTCTGTCTGTCTGTCTGTCTGTCTGTCTGTCTGTCTGTCTGTCTGTCTGTCTGTCTGTCTGTCTGTCTGTCTGTCTGTCTGTCTGTCTGTCTGTCTGTCTGTCTGTCTGTCTGTCTGTCTGTCTGTCTGTCTGTCTGTCTGTCTGTCTGTCTGTCTGTCTGTCTGTCTGTCTGTCTGTCTGTCTGTCTGTCTGTCTGTCTGTCTGTCTGTCTGTCTGTCTGTCTGTCTGTCTGTCTGTCTGTCTGTCTGTCTGTCTGTCTGTCTGTCTGTCTGTCTGTCTGTCTGTCTGTCTGTCTGTCTGTCTGTCTGTCTGTCTGTCTGTCTGTCTGTCTGTCTGTCTGTCTGTCTGTCTGTCTGTCTGTCTGTCTGTCTGTCTGTCTGTCTGTCTGTCTGTCTGTCTGTCTGTCTGTCTGTCTGTCTGTCTGTCTGTCTGTCTGTCTGTCTGTCTGTCTGTCTGTCTGTCTGTCTGTCTGTCTGTCTGTCTGTCTGTCTGTCTGTCTGTCTGTCTGTCTGTCTGTCTGTCTGTCTGTCTGTCTGTCTGTCTGTCTGTCTGTCTGTCTGTCTGTCTGTCTGTCTGTCTGTCTGTCTGTCTGTCTGTCTGTCTGTCTGT
>JAXIVJ010006138.1:0-68929 GCA_036785665.1 Chirona hameri
AGCAACTATCGCCATCTAGGGTTCAATAACTGACCTTTATTTCATTTCTGCTTTCCAAACCACCACGTTTCCTAATGCCTAATCACATCCGCTGATGATAATGCTCCCAGTATTGCAATTTTGTTACTTTCTTTATAATCGACGCTGCTCAGACGCTGAAACGCACTACTCGTGCTGCAAAAAAAATAAAGAAACCAATACAAAAGCAAACACCTGAACGGCCGAGCCAACAGCCGCCATCTTGGGAATTCGTCTGCCTGCAGCGACGCATGTAGTGCTGCTCCCGAAAAGAAGGCAGGCGGGTTATTGTGTTGGCAAGGCTGCGCCGCAGCGCCTCGGGCGCCCTCCCTCCCCTCTATATCAGCCAGGTGTCGCTGCAATGCTCGGTTCTCCCCGGACCGATGACAGGTGCAGGCGCAGCTGGCCTGGTGGCAGTTTCCCAAGGCAGGGCGCCCTCGCCGGCTGGGAAGCAGCGTTTATTCACTGGAGCAGTTGCTGTCCAACACTCACCCGAGCGCCCCCCCCCCCCCTGGCAACGCCCCCCACCCCCTGTCAACGCCCCCCTGGCAACTCAGCCTGAGCAAAGCTGACGCGTCGGATGATAGAGTTTATGAAGCTACAGGCAGCTTGCTCGACGCTGTATGTGTATATGCAATTGTGTTACTTTTATAAAGAAAGTAACACAATTGCAATTGTAAGCCCATTGTACAATCGGTCGCCATCTAAGATACAGGGTTTGACCCGTCATGCTTTTAAACAGAAGCTCAAGCAGTTGCTTCTCCAAGAGACAACGGACGATGTGACGCCGTGAATAGTGTGGAGTGTGTCTGTGGTGTGGTTGCTTTTACGCCGCTTTTTTAAGCCATCTGTTTTATCTAAGTGACGTGGGCTCAGAATAGCCCACGTCACTTAGTACTGTGGATGTGTCCCGAAATAATACATGAACATGAACATGAACATGAACATGAACATGAACACTGAGATACAAGTATTCCAGGGAGAGAACGAGGCTGACGAAATCATCGATATCCACTATCGAGGCATATATAAAAGGCGCTGGCGCATGTGTTATTACAGATACGGCTAGCTTACAAGACAGGGCTTCCCTGAATTCAGAGCAAAACACATTCGTACTGCATGGTGCAATGCCATATGTTTGTCGTTGGCTCCCTATTTGAACGGAATAACAGCCCGGTCCTATTTCAACCACAAATAACCGGTCGCTAGGTATTCGACCGCGAGTGCTGTGTGAGTCTGAGTTGTCTAAATGTGGTCGGAATTAATATCTGAATGGACGAAACATGTCACCTGGCGTGATTGAATGTTTCCTCGAAAGCCTGGTGCCGACATGCAGTATGGCATGTCACGCCGGTAAGTCCGCTGTCTGAGAACAGCTGTGCAGCAAAATACATTGATTTTTGCACCGGCAGCTGTCTGCTGAATTATTTGTTTTGTTATTAGAAGAAGAAACTCATGGGGCTGAAATATAATGAGCTTACGACGTTTCATTTGGTTTGATTCGACTTCACAAAACCATGCAGTGGTCCTTTAAATCGACTTCGCCGGAATATTTCGATATGCAATACAAAAAAAACATGAGGTACTTAACTTAACTATGAGGTAAACATGAGCTTAGCGCTTTTTATCCCTAGTGCCACTACGGCGTGAGGCAAATGAGAGCTTCACTGACCCGCACTTTCGTTTCTACCGGCCAGTGTCGGGCACTAGTGTTCGGGGCGCCAACCTGCATCATACCGTGCCGCATAACGCATTCGCCTCCCGGAGTCACGTGACATCCACGGCACGTAGGCTCTCGTGTCACGTGACATCTATGGACCTGGAGCATTACCTAGTTGCAATAACTCCCGTACGGATTCTGATGCTGTGCGGAGAGAGGCGCGTGCGAGTCACGTGTGCTGCATCAGGTGCACGTCTGGAGATGGAGGTGGTCACGTGTGCTGCATCAGGTGCACGTCTGGAGCGGGAGGTGGTCACGTGTGATCCATTAGGCGGACGTCTGGGGCTGGAGGTGGTCACGTGTGATCCATTAGGGCACGTCTGGAGCGGGAGGTGGTCACATGCGCTTCATTAGGGGCACGTCTGGAGCGGGAGGTGGTCACGTGTGATCCATTAGGCGGACGTCTGGGGCTGGAGGTGGTCACGTGTGATCCATTAGGGGCACGTCTGGAGCGGGAGGTGGTCACGTGCGCTTCATTAGGGGCACGTCTGGAGCGGGAGGTGGTCACGTGTGATCCATTAGGCGGACGTCTGGGGCTGGAGGTGGTCACGTGTGATCCATTAGGGGCACGTCTGGAGCTGGAGGTGGTCACGTGTGATCCATTAGGGGCACGTCTGGAGCGGGAGGTGGTCACGTGTGCTGCATCAGGTGCACGTCTGGAGCGGGAGGTGGTAGACAGTACTGCGCTGCAGCGGGTCACCAATCCTGAGCCGCTGAATGATCTCGTCTCGGCCACTAATCGTACTCAGGGGCCCACCTTTCAGTAAAAAACGCACACCGATCCACGCGCCGGCCGCCTATTGTGCAGCCTACCGGTTTGCGGAATCCCTTGAATCTCGATGCTTAGCTGCAGCTTTTCTCTGCAGCAGTGACAGCAAGAATAGATTCACCGACCGTCTGCGGTTGAGTGGCATGAGGTCGCTGCGTTAAACAGCTATGACTGTAGATTCAATATTCTACAACAAAAAAACAAGTTAGACGACTCCGAAAATTATCGAATCCATGCTGTAAAAAACCTCAAAGAAGCATGCATAATTGTTGGAAACTGGGGTCCGTGCTTGGAGATCTGCCGATGAAGGAATATCGTACCGATAAAGGAATATCGTACCGATTAAGGAATATCGTACCGATAAAGGAATATCGTACCGATAAAGTAATATCGTACCGATAAAGGAATATCGTACCGATAAAGGAATATCGTACCGATAAAGGAATATCGTACCGATAAAGGAATATCGTACCGATAAAGGAATATCGTACCGATAAAGGAATATCGTACCGATAAAGGACAGTCGTCATTGAGAAGCAGCAGTGGCGACTGACGATAGCTGAAGCTGCAGTGACGACTGACGATAGCTGAAGCAGCAGTGACGACTGACGATAGCTGAAGCTGCAGTGACGACTGACGATAGCTGAAGCTGCAGTGACGACTGACGATAGCTGAAGCTGCAGTGACGACTGATGATAGCTGAAGCTGCAATGACGACTGACGATAGCTGAAGCAGCAGTGATGACTGCCGATAGCTGAAGCAGCAGTGACGTCTGACGATAGCTGAAGCAGCAGTGACGATTGACGATGGCTGAAGCAGCAGTGGCGGCAGCAGCTCCGTGACACTAGCAGCAGTGGCGGCATCAGCTCTGTGGCACTAGCAGCAGTGGCGGCAGCAGCTCTGTGGCACTAGCAGCAGTGGCGGCAGCAGCTCTGTGGCACTAGCAGCAGTGGCAGCAGCAGCTCTGTGGCACTAGCAGCAGTGGCAGCAGCAGCTCTGTGGCACTAGCAGCAGTGGCGGCAGCAGCTCTGTGGCACTAGCAGCAGTGGCAGCAGCAGCTCTGTGGCACTAGCAGCAGTGGCGGCAGCAGCTCTGTGACACTAGCAGTAGTGGCAGCAGCAGCTCTGTGGCACTAGCAGCACTGGCACTGCACTGGCCGGAGCATTGGTCCGTCTGGTTACCACTATAGTCCGTTATGGAACTACTGAACGCACCGAGTTTTGCAGCGCACTGCTGTGCTGCCAGCTGGGTCAGCCGCAGCAACCCTGCGCTCATCAGCGGTATTCTCACTGGCGTTTTCATCTGCAGTCTTCAGCGAATTGGTGTGATCTGTGTCTTCGGTTTCGTGCGTGGAGAAGACAAGGGAGGGGTGGTCGGACGGGGCCCGGTCTTCCTCGGTCAGAATCGGAGACAGGTATGTCCGTCAGGGGGCGGCCATTGCCGCCAGCGAACGAGGAAAAGTGGAGGACTTGACAGTGGATATACACGTGGGTGGTGGCCATATAGCGGCGGACAAAAAACGGCCCACAGCTACTGTAGAACGGGAAGGTTTGGCGTCGGAATGTCGGAAAACTTAGGCAAAGACATATTTGGCTTGTGTTTTGTCTGGACACGGAGAGGCAGGCACACCAGGCTTGTGTTTCGTCTGGACACGGAGAGGCAGGCACACCAGGCTTGTGTTTCGTCTGGACACGGAGAGGCAGGCACACCAGGCTTGTGTTTTGTCTGGACACGGAGAGGCAGGCACACCAGGCTTGTGTTTCGTCTGGACACGGAGAGGCAGGCACACCAGGCTTGTGTTTCGTCTGGACACGGAGAGGCAGGCACACCAGGCTTGTGTTTTGTCTGGACACGGAGAGGCAGGCACACCAGGCTTGTGTTTCGTCTGGACACGGAGAGGCAGGCACACCAGGCTTGTGTTTCGTCTGGACACGGAGAGGCAGGCACGCCAGGCTTGTGTTTTGTCTGGACACGGAGAGGCAGGCACACCAGGCTTGTGTTTCGTCTGGACACGGAGAGGCAGGCACGCCAGGCTTGTGTTTTGTCTGGACACGGAGAGGCAGGCACACCAGGCTTGTGTTTTGTCTGGACACGGAGAGGCAGGCACACCAGGCTTGTGTTTTGTCTGGACACGGAGAGGCAGGCACACCAGGCTTGTGTTTCGTCTGGACACGGAGAGGCAGGCACACCAGGCTTGTGTTTTGTCTGGACACGGAGAGGCAGGCACACCAGGCTTGTGTTTCGTCTGGACACGGAGAGGCAGGCACACCAGGCTTGTGTTTTGTCTGGACACGGAGAGGCAGGCACGCCAGGCTTGTGTTTTGTCTGGACACGGATTGGCAGACACGCCAGGCTTGTGTTTTGTCTGGACACGGAGAGGCAGGCACACCAGGCTTGTGTTTTGTCTGGACACGGAGAGGCAGGCACACCAGGCTTGTGTTTTGTCTGGACACGGATTGGCAGACACGCCAGGCTTGTGTTTTGTCTGGACACGGAGAGGCAGGCACACCAGGCTTGTGTTTTGTCTGGACACGGAGAGGCAGGCACGCCAGGCTTGTGTTTTGTCTGGACACGGAGAGGCAGGCACACCAGGCTTGTGTTTTGTCTGGACACGGAGAGGCAGGCACACCAGGCTTGTGTTTTGTCTGGACACGGAGAGGCAGGCACACCAGGCTTGTGTTTTGTCTGGACACGGAGAGGCAGGCACACCAGGCTTGTGTTTCGTCTGGACACGGAGAGGCAGGCACACCAGGCTTGTGTTTCGTCTGGACACGGAGAGGCAGGCACACCAGGCTTGTGTTTTGTCTGGACACGGAGAGGCAGGCACACCAGGCTTGTGTTTTGTCTGGACACGGATTGGCAGACACGCCAGGCTTGTGTTTTGTCTGGACACGGATTGGCAGACACACCAGGCTTGTGTTTTGTCTGGACACGGAGAGGCAGGCACACCAGGCTTGTGTTTTGTCTGGACACGGAGAGGCAGGCACACCAGGCTTGTGTTTCGTCTGGACACGGAGAGGCAGGCACACCAGGCTTGTGTTTTGTCTGGACACGGAGAGGCAGGCACACCAGGCTTGTGTTTTGTCTGGACACGGATTGGCAGACACGCCAGGCTTGTGTTTTGTCTGGACACGGATTGGCAGACACGCCACTATCACGGTGGGCACAAACTCATCAGCTTAGCTTGAGATTCTCTGCCAAGGACGCAATAATACTGCCGTTTGCCGTATCTTATGCACGAGGAGCCTTCACTTTAAAAACATTGCTCGTATAATAAGCTATTGTCTTTTATGTATTGCTTTTACCGACAATATTTTATTTCGCTCTCTTATATTTAATCAGATATCAAGGTATCAAGCTTCATATAGTAATGGGAAGTGTTGTGGGGGAGAAATACAAAACATGTTGTGCTAGTGCCAGTAGCAGGTATTCTGCCAATCAATTGTTGGAAAATTATATATTTATAGTAGATAATCAAGGATAAGACTTGTTAGCTGCGTGGTGGTTCCACTCTCGACGTCACGAGTCGCAACACTCAATCACCAATCATCTGGACATAAAATCTTAAACTGGGTCAGACGTAGCAACCCTGCACTCGTCAACTGCATTCTCACTGGAGTTTTTTAATCTACCCGACATTGGAGGTATTTGAGAACCAGTAGTGGCAACACAATATTAAATCCCGGAATGATTGAAATCATGATTGCACGAGTTTCATTAGTGTTCATCGTTAGTGCTTGGTTAGGTAGTGCCAAGCGTGCCAAGGCCCTATAACCAAGATTCCTTTACTTAATATAACAACGTTATTGCTGTCGTCATGTTCTTATCGTGCTGTCCGTAAAGCTGGTTTTTATTTATAAATGTTGTGATCGTTTCACAGACTCAGCTGCCGCTCGCGGTCTGATTTTTCTAGGTGTAATTTTTGCTAACGATATTTAACCCTCGCCCTACGGGGTCCTAAAACGACCTCCCCTGATGTTTTTCTTGAATAACTTTTTACACATGCGGCGCATCCTGCTGAATTGTTGAGTAGCCGAGTTTACAACAATTATACGTATCATACAACAATTTGAAATGTATACGACTTTTAGATCGTGGCCTTTTTGATCGTGACATGACCTTTTCGTCAAGGTCATGTCAGAACCCAAAGGGCCATTGACCTGACCTCAAAGGTCACCAGTTGACATAGATGCTCAAAATGGGATGCCTTTGGATTTGCATTATGACAGGCATCACGCTACTTTTTACGGTGTCTCTATCTCTCTCCGTTCGGAAGTTATACTAAGCGCCCTGTACAATCGCTATTTTTGGACGTGGTCGATCTTAAGTCATTCACTTGACCTAGAAGGCCACCCGTTGACCTGAAACCTCAAAATCGCATACTATTAGATTCCTCTCATGACGGGCAACATGCTGGTTCTTACCGCATTGCTCTATGTTGCTTGGTTTGGAAGTTAACAGGGGGGATCTTTTTAGGACGCCCACCCTGGTAGGGCGAATGTGAGAAAAGGTCCCCGTAGGGAGAGGTTTAAGGGTGGATGGGGGGGGGGGGTTCTCTCTACGATGTGTATGCGATTAGTGATATCTCTTTTCATTTATTATTTTATTTGTGCCGCTTGACAACAGACAATTGCATATTGCAGCGAGTATCGGTGTGTGACGCATGCGCCGCTGTTCGGCAACGGATTGATCAGGAGCCAATCATCGAACTGATCGCCCCGGGATTTGAGCCCGAGACCTTCTACACATTAAGCGAACGAGTTAGCGCCGGATTAACCGCTCCGAAACTGCATTACATAACGTTCCGTCCTTTACGTTAAACTTACACAGAGTTTTCGGCATTTGTACTTGTTCGGTACAAGGACATTGCATTGGCTGACGGGAATGACGGCGGTCTGTACAAACCAGTCGGTGTCCTGTAGTGTTTTGTTTCGGGTACCTCATATTTCACAAACTTGGCCAGCGATTTTCGGGTTAACTGCCGCGCGTCAACTTGAGTGCGTCAGCTGTCTGACTCGGTCTTTTTGGGCCACAACTGTCAGTTTTGAACCCGCGAAGTAGTAACTACAGTCGTACGGGCTATTTGTGAGATAAGAACAGCCTGTGAGGTGTGTATGCGATTAGAGGCACATGCTGGGATTTTCTAGGCTCTTTGTGGGCTTTGAAAATTAGACAAGCAAGTAAAACAAAAACAATATCCTTAAAGGGAATGTTTCACCGCTCTGAAAGTTGTCAAAATACGCTGGTTGTAGTCGCAAATATGAAGTAAATGCTGCTGAAAACGATGGTGATATTTTATTTCGAAAAGTCACCTAACTTGACAAAAAATAAGTTTTTAAATTTGGGATGATGACGTCATTATTGAGCTATAGAGAGCTATAGAGTAAACCTTTAGCTGCCAATATATGGCACAATCGTTTCAGACAATTCTGGCGACTTAAATACAAACATTGTGGAACTGTGTCTTCTCTCGCACAGAACACAATGACGAGTGCGAGGCATTGTGATAGCTGAATATTTATTAAAAAAATCCAATCCATAACTGATACTTCAACAACGCGACAAACTTCAACTTGGACCGCCACCTATCGCGTTGGCCGTTGTTTACATCGTACTCGGTAATCTAGCCAAGGTTCGAGAAATACAGGTCGTCTGACTTCCAGGACCAACAATCTTGAAGTGACTGTCAGCCAATCAGCGGCGGGACTTGCATAGACCTCCTTTTACAAGTTCGAAATTAAATTGCTTAAAAACGGATAGGTTTTGGGGAAAATGACCTTAATAATTTATAAATTTCAATAACGGCCAAAGATAATGGCAATCTCAGTTCAAAACCAATACAAAGGTGAAACATTCCCTTTAAACACAGTGCAATTCTAGTAGATCTGATGGATTCAGGACCTAAGTTAAGTTTATTTGTAATTTTAGACCTTAGCAACTAATATTATTGCCATATTTTAAGGTCTACATTTGAAACATGTGAGCTTGTGTGTGCTTTTATCCTAATAAGTGTTTCGTTGGTCGATTTGACCTTGATATCAAAATGTATGTGTCTGGCTTCTAAAAAATGAAGAAGTGGCAGCTCTAAATTTACCCTCCATTGAGCGCATTCACCTCCCAGGCTCCCACGCTGTATAGAACCACAGTCGCACAGTCACACACACTCACATTCGCCAAGTCGCATATCCACACAACACCAGAGTTTCTACTTCAGCTCAGACCTGTACCCGGTAGCCGTCCTCAGGGTAAGTTAATGGGCTGTCCTGTCGGCGGCAGCCACAGTACGCTGTATGAGGTCGGATGTCTCCCGTTGGAGGTCATGTCCTGGGTGCTATGAGGTCACTGTACTGTGACGACGGCCTTCCCATTGTGACGTCAGCAGGTCCAGCTGTCCCATATGGTGACTCGGCTTGGTGAACTCTATGGGCCTCTTCCCGTGGCACCTCTAACCTCCTCCAAGTTGCTCCAACTTGCAACTGTCCTATACTAATGCACAGACAGTTGCAAGTTGGAGCAACTTGGAGGAGCTTAGAGGAGGTTAGAGGCGCCACTGGAACAGGCCCCTGCAGTTTGCTGTCAGCCGGCTGGTGGCGGTCGGGCCGGCTGACGGCCGTGCAGGTCGACTTGGCGGGCAGGCGGTGCCGTGCAGCGCTCCCGACCTACCAGCAGGCGCGGCAGCGAGACCCAGCCGGCGCCGGCTGCCGGCAGCGGCGGCGGCGGCGGCGGCGGCAGTCGTCACCGCCTCACCTTGGCGGGCCATATTCCATCCGGGGTGGCCGGGTGCGGGGCGCTGTGCCTGCCTGCACCAAGGCTCCGATTCGCTCCGGCCAGCCCCTGGCGCAGGTCAGCGTCCATCGGCTCCCTGTGACCTGGCGGGTGGCCGGCGACCGGACCGGACCGTCACCGGTCACCAGACACGGAGATCACCGCCGGGCACGGATGGCCCTCCTGACCCGCGCCTCGCGACTATCGGACGCCACCTGGGGCCGCTCGGGGCCTCGCGGAGGCGGCGGCGGCGATCGGCGTCATCTGGTACTCAGCTTATCGTGGCGCATGTCTGCGTCTTAGTCTGTCTGCAGTGGCGACGGCGCGGCCTGGGACAAGGTGGATTGCATGATCACGGGTTCACGCCCGACACTGATAACGACCAGTGACGGAGTCTCGGTGTAAAGGGCACTGCAGACGGCTAGCTCGCCGACGGCCCGCCCTCAGCCAAACTCGCGGCGACTCGCTTCCTTTTTCGGAAGCTGCAAACTCGCTGGCCAACTTTTCGGCAGCGACCGCAGCCAGAACAATTCCGTATAAAGTATGACCGGTCGCGGCAAACTTTCCGCAATAACTTTCAAACATTAAATAGAAGCGTGCCTTTATTCTAGCGGAGAAATTGTTTTGAGCCGCGCCGCGGCGGGCTGTAGCGTTTGGTGCCAGGATCAATATGGACTCCAGTCTGTGCTTTACGGGGACCAATCATGAGCGCTGCGACCCACATTGGGTCTATGCGGAAACAAAACCGAAAAACATAGCTTCGCTTCTTCTGGTTATACATAGTTATTCATGTGTCCAATATGGGTAGTTCACCGGTGATTTTTACTGACGTCTGATTATATGTCACTTGTTTTGTGTCCCGTCACATTGCGAGTTGTATGGAATTTTGTCGCTCGTTTTGTGCACCGTGGCGCTGTGAGTTGTGTGGAATAGAAGTGGGACACCCCGGTGTGGGTGTCGCCCCAGATCGCCATTCACCGGCGGAAACGTGCGTCATGGCGGCTGTTGCAAGATTTAAGTGGAGTTTATGGACGTGCGGGAATTTCAACAAAATAACATGGGATCCGCCGCTGTTCCAAACGGGAAAACAAGCGAAAGTGGCGCGGGTCTTTTGTTTTAGAAAGCGCTGCTGCGGCTCGCCCTCCGATTTGGATACACCGAGGCGACAGTGTTTGCGGTCTAGCTGAATGTTTTCAGCCAATCACTGCCCGGGCTTGAACGGTGCAGTTTCTGTATATTGGAAACGTTTTGGAATTGACGTTTTCCCTTTCTCTCTGAGATACATTTGTTTTTCTTTCTCTCGGTTTCTTTGTTACTTTTATCTTTCGCTCGGTGTCGATTATTTCATCTGGCTTATTCCTTACGCTTATTTGTCTTTTACATAGTTTTGCTTTGTCTTTGTCTCTATTTTTGCGTTACTTTGTTTGCCGATTGATCATTAATTTTGTTCCATCATTCTTTCGGATTTCATTTACATTCAGTAATTCCATTGTATATCAGCATTCCTTGTTCGCTTCTCATCTATCATTGTTGTCGGTGATCCACTTTTTACCAGCTCTCGCCGCTGTTTTTCCTGGCCACAACACAA
The DNA here is from genome assembly GCA_036785665.1 of Chirona hameri. Classification (NCBI taxonomy): domain Eukaryota; kingdom Metazoa; phylum Arthropoda; class Thecostraca; order Balanomorpha; family Balanidae; genus Chirona; species Chirona hameri. The sequence continues at coordinate 10,862 of JAXIVJ010006138.1, forward strand.
TTGTATTGTATATTGTGTGTGTGCGCGTGTTATTATGTTGCTGGTCCCTCGTCATTATAATAATTAAGCCGGCAGCTTGTTTTCGTGTCGGAATGCGGCTCCTAATCCACCTTATCGAGATTACTTTTGTGCAGTGGTATTATTTGGGGTCCGCGGTCCGCGCCTGTATTTACGTCAGACCCATTCATTGTATGTGGTGTATGATTCGGCCCGGTCTCGTCCCCAGCAGTACGCTCAGCCGGGGCGGACATCTTGGATGGACCGGCCGCCATGTTGCTTGTCGGTGCTGCCGGCTACTGATTTTGTGGGGCAACTTGGGAAACAGAGATCACGAATAAGATTTGGATCGGCATTCGAAACCTCTCAATTGCTGAGAAACGTAACGTGCGAGGAACATATCACAAGCTCTTCATCAGTAACACACACACACACACACACACACACACGCACACGCACACGCACACGCACACGCACACGCACACGCACACGCACACGCACACGCACACGCACACGCACACGCACACGCACACACACACACACACACACGCACACGCACACGCACATATAAATATACATATTACATATATATATATATATATATATATATATATATATATATATATATATATATATATATATATATATATATAGATAGATAGATAGATAGATAGATAGATAGATAGATAGATAGATAGATAGATAGATAGATAGATAGATAGATAGATGGATAGATAGACAGATAGATAGATAGATAGATAGATAGATAGATAGATAGATAGATAGATAGATAGATAGATAGATAGATAGATAGATAGATAGATAGATAGATAGATAGATAGATAGATAGATAGATAGATAGATAGATAGATAGATAGATAGATAGATAGATAGATAGATAGATAGATAGATAGATAGATAGATAGATAGATAGATAGATAGATAGATAGATAGATAGATAGATAGATAGATAGATAGATAGATAGATAGATAGATAGATAGATAGATAGATAGATAGATAGATAGATAGATAGATAGATAGATAGATAGATAGATAATTTCATCTTGTATATATGGTGCTGATGAAGTCTTCTATGACGAAACGCGTCCACCTGTGTTTGCTTTCCTGTGTCATATATGCATTAATTGTCTGGATATTAATATATAACCGGCTGTTATATATACAGGGTGTTTCATATTAAAATAGCACCACTAAATTGCTCGGTTCATATCCGCCACATTTTTGACTGAAGAGAAAAACCAAACATATCATTCGAAAGAGCGGACAATTTGGTTTCAGGCCACCATAAACATAGCTCGATAGCAATTAATTTGTGGCTACACGTCGAAATAAAAATGTTGCCGCCAACCAAGGTGAAACGAAAATTAGTCGCACGGGGCCGTGTATTGCGGTAATTATTCTGCAAGCGCCAACACAAAACTGGGAGCCTCAGACACCTCATTCGTAAAGATGAATTAAAAACACTGAGCTCATCAAAATTTAACGTGGAGATATTGTGTCACGACACGACACAAGCCTGTGCTCAAAACGAGCTCCACCACTGTCGACGCACTCCTGGATAGTGGAGACGCTTCGGGACGGCACTGGTGGCTTTCGCTAACTGCCTCTGGGACAGCTGTGCCCATCAGGTCCAGAGCCGGTCCTTCAGCTCTTTGACGTCGCAGATCCTCTCTCCCTTATACACAATTATCTCCAACTCTCCCCAGACGAAAAAATCCAGAGGATTCAAGTCCGGACTTTTAGGCGGCCAGGCTTCCGGCTCGATGTAGCCAGGACATGATTCGTCCAGAAACTCTGACTCTTCGAGCCGTGTGTCATGGGGCGCCGACGATGTTGGGGCACTGATATTGTGTACTGAAATGTAAGGCTGTATAGGACTGAAATGAAAGGGGAAACAATACTTGCGCGTGCCATAAACTGGACAGTGGATCCTCTGATTCAGAGGATCTGATTTACGGTCGTTTGTATGGAAACCGTGAATGCTTTTTAATCTCGAAATCGTTTCACCAGAGTTTGCGACAACATTTTTATTTCGACATCTTGTAGCCACATATGAATATCTATCGAGATATGTTTATAGCGGTCTCACATAAGATTTTCCGCTCTTTCGAATGGTATATTTGGTGTTTCTCTTCGGGTAAAACTGTGGCAGATATGAGCTGAAGAACATAGGGGTGCCATTGTTTATAAAACGCCCTGTATATATAGTATGCATTTCATCGTCACCTGGTAGCGCTTTGTGTGGTGGCTGGCACAGCTTTAACTTGTTCTTGTGTAATCGGTTCGGTTTAACTGCACACTGTGGTTCATCGTGTGCGGCAGCCGCGTCACCGAGCTGCACCACCGAACTGTACTGCCCCGACGAGGGATGAGCTGTTCACCGTGTACAACAGCCGCGTCACCGAGCTGTACTGCCCCGACGAGGGATGAGCTGTTCACCGTGTACAACAGCCGCGTCACCGAGCTGTACTGCCCCGACGAGGGATGAGCTGTTCACCGTGAACAACAGCCGCGTCACCGAGCTGCATCACCGAACAATACTGCCCCGACGAGGGATGAGCTGTTCACCGTGTACAACAGCCGTGTCACCGAGCTGCATCACCGAACTGTACTGCCCCGACGAGGGATGAGCTGTTCACCGTGTGCGGTAGCCGCGTCACCGAGCTGCATCACCGAACTGTACTGCCCCGACGAGGGATGAGCTGTTCACCGTGTACAACAGCCGCATCACCGAACTGTACTGCCCCGACGAGGGATGAGCTGTTCACCGTGTACAACAGCCGCATCACCGAACTGTACTGCCCCGACGAGAGATGAGTTGTTCGCCGTGTACAACAGCCGCGTCACCGAGCTGCATCACCGAGCTGTACTGCCCCGACGAGGGATGAGCTGAAACAATAGAAATTAGTTGTAGTTCCAGGAGGACATGCCTGCAAGTCTTCTGAATTAGTTTATGGACGACGGGAATTGTGGTCTATCTCCGGTCCACATATAATGATGAATGGACATAGCATTGCTCATTGTTCGTTCTAGTCAATAGTTCCAGCACCGAGTTCCGCTTGGCTACCAAGCGTGGTAAATGTGATACGTAATTCTGGAGACAATCGCTCATATTTTCCATGAATCATCGCATGTTTCCTTTGTGATGCGGTTCACCCCTGTTCCCCCGGTACGCCGGTACCCCTGGTACCCCTGTTCTTCCCCGGTACCCCTGTTCCCCCGGTACGTGCGCCGCGCCGGGTCCCGTTCTGTGGCGGAGGAGCTGGCGACTGACTCGAGAGGCGGTCCGCCGGCCGACCTCAGTTGGATACCGCCAGTATAATGGGCACCCTCAAATGCATGAAATATCTTATGGCCGAATGTAACCAAACAGGCGAGTGCCTGGACATAGTGATTACTGTTATTACCCGGCCAACGAACCGTCCGAGTCGGGTGCATAAATAATTTATATATATAAAATGCTTTCATATTGGTTCTCATTGAGTGTGCTGAAGCCCGTTAGGCTGCCGCAGGCCGTGGGCTGTGCTAGTGTTTTCCGTGGAGGTCGCACGGACCAGGGCACTGAAGAAACACTGTGTTCCACTAGTTATTATGCCTTTATGCGTGGGGTGAAATTGGCTGGACGGCACCACATGTAACTTTACCCTGCATTCTTTATGAGTGTTTCATAATGGAGTTCGCGTTGTATCGATTCGGACCGGCTGAACAGTTGTCGGCTTTTTCACTCTGCTGGATGTAGTTTGCCTCCAGATTGGAGAACTGTCCGCTGCAGCCTGACATTTAAAGCCCCGGATGGTAAACGCCAGTCGGTCGGTCAATATCAGTCAGCAGACGGTACGGCAATAGTTATTTTATTCAGCGAAGTTGAGAGGCTGGTTTTTATCGTCGGGAAGTCCGCGCCGACTGCAGCCTGCTGCCTCTGTCAGCTACAACCGGTCAATCCGCTACATATATACAACATAAAGATAATCATCTCGCAGGCCTGACGAACATTCACAGCGCTCGTCTTTTATAATGGTGATTATTTCCAGCGTAAATTATTAACCGTCCCTGAATACTTTATTCAGAGATGGAAATAAATAATTTAAATGAATTATACAAAACATGAATAAATATATCTACGTTACTAAATTAATGAGAGAAGGGCAGATCGATGGAAAAGATTGACGGCGGCCGAGATCGAGCGTGGTCTGATCCGGCCTGGGTTTTATCACTGACATGTGACACCGACTCGAGGTGGATAATACTGACGGCTGACCGCTGCACTGAACAGGTCTAAAATATTTAGCTAAATAGATGTCCAATGTATAGGTAGTTACATATATTATATTATATTGTATTATATACAAGGCTATCACACATTCTCTGTCATGGTGTAAAGGTTTGTACACATTCGGAACCATCCCAGGTTTAGATAGCTAGATGAGAACAGCAACATGCATATTCATCCCGCCTATTGTGATGCCCACTCACTCATTACATGGCACCTTTGCCATGTTAAACACGATTGGCGACAAACTTGACATCCGCCCGGCTGTCCCAGCTCGTCCCAGCTCCCAGCTCGTCCCAGCTCGTCCCAGCTCGTCCCAGCTCGTCCCAGCTCGTCCCAGCTCGTCCCAGCTCGTCCCAGCTCGTCCCAGCTCGTCCCAGCTCGTCCCAGCTCGTCCCAGCTCGTCCCAGCTCGTCCCAGCTCGTCCCAACTCGTCCCAGCTCGTCCCAGCTCGTCCCAGCTCGTCCCAGCTCGTCCCAGCTCGTCCCAGCTCGTCCCAGCTCGTCCCAGCTCGTCCCAGCTCGTCCCAGCTCGTCCCAGCTCGTCCCAGCTCGTCCCAGCTCGTCCCAGCTCGTCCCAGCTCGTCCCAGCTCGTCCCAGCTCGTCCCAGCTCGTCCCAGCTCGTCCCAGCTCGTCCCAGCTCGTCCCAGCTCGTCCCAGCTCGTCCCAGCTCGTCCCAGCTCGTCCCAGCTCGTCCCAGCTCGTCCCAGCTCGTCCCAGCTCGTCCCAGCTCGTCCCAGCTCGTCCCAGCTCGTCCCAGCTCGTCCCAGCTCGTCCCAGCTCGTCCCAGCTCGTCCCAGCTCGTCCCAGCTCGTCCCAGCTCGTCCCAGCTCGTCCCAGCTCGTCCCAGCTCGTCCCAGCTCGTCCCAGCTCGTCCCAGCTCGTCCCAGCTCGTCCCAGCTCGTCCCAGCTCGTCCCAGCTCGTCCCAGCTCGTCCCAGCTCGTCCCAGCTCGTCCCAGCTCGTCCCAGCTCGTCCCAGCTCGTCCCAGCTCGTCCCAGCTCGTCCCAGCAGGCAGAGGCGGCACTTGTGTCGACATACGGCGCGCCGCCCGGCTGTCCCAGCTCCCAGCTCGTCCCAGCAGGCAGAGGCGGCACTTGTGTCGACATACGGCGCGCCGCCCGGCTGTCCCAGCTCCCAGCTCGTCCCAGCAGGCAGAGGCGGCACTTGTGTCGACATACGGCGCGCCGCCCGGCTGTCCCAGCTCGTCCCAGCAGGCAGAGGCGGCACTTTGTGGTGTCGACATACGGCGCGCCGCCCGGCTGTCCCAGCTCGTCCCAGCAGGCAGAGGCGGCACTTTGTGTCGACATACGGCGCGCCGCCCGGCTGTCCCAGCTCGTCCCAGCAGGCAGAGGCGGCACTTTGTGGTGTCGACATACGGCGCGCCGCCCGGCTGTCCCAGCTCGTCCCAGCAGGCAGAGGCGGCACTTTGTGTCGACATACGGCGCGCCGCCCGGCTGTCCCAGCTCGTCCCAGCAGGCAGAGGCGGCACTTTGTGGTGTCGACATACGGCGCGCCGCCCGGCTGTCCCAGCTCGTCCCAGCTCGTCCCAGCAGGCAGAGGCGGCACTTTGTGTCGACATACGGCGCGCCGCCCGGCTGTCCCAGCTCGTCCCAGCTCGTCCCAGCAGGCAGAGGCGGCACTTTGTGGTGTCGACATACGGCGCGCCGCCCGGCTGTCCCAGCTCGTCCCAGCAGGCAGAGGCGGCACTTTGTGGTGTCGACATACGGCGCGCCGCCCGGCTGTCCCAGCTCGTCCCAGCAGGCAGAGGCGGCACTTTGTGGTGTCGACATACGGCGCGCCGCCCGGCTGTCCCAGCTCGTCCCAGCAGGCAGAGGCGGCACTTTGTGGTGTCGACATACGGCGCGCCGCCCGGCTGTCCCAGCTCGTCCCAGCTCGTCCCAGCAGGCAGAGGCGGCACTTGTGTCGACATACGGCGCGCCGCCCGGCTGTCCCAGCTCGTCCCAGCAGGCAGAGGCGGCACTTTGTGGTGTCGACATACGGCGCGCCGCCCGGCTGTCCCAGCTCGTCCCAGCAGGCAGAGGCGGCACTTTGTGGTGTCGACATACGGCGCGCCGCCCGGCTGTCCCAGCTCGTCCCAGCAGGCAGAGGCGGCACTTTGTGGTGTCGACATACGGCGCGCCGCCCGGCTGTCCCAGCTCGTCCCAGCAGGCAGAGGCGGCACTTTGTGGTGTCGACATACGGCGCGCCGCCCGGCTGTCCCAGCTCGTCCCAGCAGGCAGAGGCGGCACTTTGTGGTGTCGACATACGGCGCGCCGCCCGGCTGTGCCAGCTCGTCCCAGCAGGCAGAGGCGGCACTTTGTGGTGTCGACATACGGCGCGCCGCCCGGCTGTCCCAGCTCGTCCCAGCTCGTCCCAGCAGGCAGAGGCGGCACTTGTGTCGACATACGGCGCGCCGCCCGGCTGTCCCAGCTCCCAGCTCGTCCCAGCAGGCAGAGGCGGCACTTTGTGTCGACATACGGCGCGCCGCCCGGCTGTCCCAGCTCGTCCCAGCAGGCAGAGGCGGCACTTGTGTCGACATACGGCGCGCCGCCCGGCTGTCCCAGCTCGTCCCAGCAGGCAGAGGCGGCACTTTGTGGTGTCGACATACGGCGCGCCGCCCGGCTGTCCCAGCTCGTCCCAGCTCGTCCCAGCAGGCAGAGGCGGCACTTGTGTCGACATACGGCGCGCCGCCCGGCTGTCCCAGCTCCCAGCTCGTCCCAGCAGGCAGAGGCGGCACTTTGTGTCGACATACGGCGCGCCGCCCGGCTGTCCCAGCTCGTCCCAGCAGGCAGAGGCGGCACTTTGTGTCGACATACGGCGCGAATCTGTCGGGCCGTTCCCTGCCGTTCGGCCGCGGCCGGCGCCGAATCTGTCGCAGCCGCGCCGAGATGACTAACAAGCTCTCTTGAAGCTCACCGGCCGCCGCGGCGCCGCCCGGCCGGCCCACCCTCTCGATTTAGTCAATCTGCCGCTGCGTTAGCGGTAGGGGGGGGGGGGGGGGGTTGCGTGCGCCGATGTCGGATGTGCGCAGCAGAGGCGGCGCACGGCCGTTCACTGGCGTCGGGAGGTTTTTGCTCGCGATGAGCGCGGGGCGCCGCCGCTCTGCCGCACCTTTCCGCCGCTCTCTCCCGCCTGTTTACCCGAGGTCGATTTATTTATATTCGGTCTCGTTCGTTCGCGAACGGGCTCGTTGTGCCGTGCGGCAATGGCCCACCGTAATGGTGTGCCAACTGTCTATTATTCTATCGTATTTGTTAGCGCCGTCTATTCCAGGAAAGGCTGTTTACATTTCAAATAAGAGGGCGCCTGCCCTGGCGGCGGCGGCGGCGGCGGCGGAGGCGGAGAGGTGGTGGGCTAACTTCGCGGTCGTCCGCCGGGCGGCGCTGGCGTCGATTCGAGTCGAGGCTACCGCTCGCTGTCGTTTGCTGGCGAATCTCTGTGCTTTTGTGTGAATTTATCACATATGCCGTTCTAGTGGATGGTTGAATGATGGTAATCGATACAATGATGACCGTTTTTAACGATGGTTTTATTTTGTTTCAGGCAAGAATGCTGGAGAACGCAGCCTCTTGGACCGCACCTCCAGGTAAGTTGTTCACTTTCGTTTGTTTCTGTTTCGATTCGAGTCGATGTCGAGTGTACTGCCGTGCCGGCGATTGTTCGCTTCTGCCTTTCCAACGACAGCTGTGCGGACTCTTCCCACTCAAGTCCAGCAGGCGCCTCTCACTCCTGGCGACCGGGCGGCGACTGTTGTCGGCACCATTTCATCCGCCCGCGATAGGCTCTTCTTAATCTTTAACTTTTAAGTTCAAACGCGTCAGGACGATAGGTCGAGCCGTGCGCAGTCAATGATGGAAGCTGCGAGGGAACGTCACATCGATCAGCGTCCGCTGCGGCAAAATTGGACCCCAGTCGCCGCCGAAACGCAGCTCCCTGCCGGGCCGCGGCCCGATTAACATTAACAACTGGAAATTTATGTAAATGTCGAATACAATTTTGTAACTTTCCGCCAACTTTGCTTCGGTCGCTTTTGATGGACGACATTTGCGCTCGAGAGGAAGCGTGATAATCCGTCGCTTCGTTGCGGCGACCGGTGGTTTGTCGCCCCTAACTTTGCGCGGCGTCATCGATTTGTATGGCTGGCGGCTGCCGGGTCGGGTCGGCCCGGGCAGGGCAGGGGACTGCCGGCGGAGTTAGGCCCTTCCTCTGACTACGTGTCGACGAGCTCAGGGATCCCGGAACCTCGTGAGTTGGACGGTCTGTGTGTGGGTGGTGGTGGTAATCGGAAGGACATCAGTTGCGCTGTTCAATGGTGAAGAGGTTCTCCAGGGGCCGTCTCGGTTCGCTGGCTACGGTGCACACTGCACAGTGGGCGAGAACGGTCTCTTAGCGTGACACGGCGTTTCTGCTTCAATTTACGGCATCGGTTTGCACATGTAGCATATCAATCGATAGCTGATGAATCAGGGAGCTCAAAATATGCACTTTTATCTGGGTTTAACCCGGCATTGACGGGGGGTGGAGGTAAATATTTCCCCCTCGTTATCTCCGGAACCAATGATCACAGCGAGACGCGCAAGGCGGCATTCGAAAGCTCTCAGTGACTCGCATCTAAAGCATACTTAAAATTGTGGAATTGAGGTCACATATTAGGTCAAAGTCGGGTCCAAGGTCAAAATCGAGGCATTTGAGTTTATGGGCCATACTTTCCATCCAAGGCCTTTGATTGCGACCATGATCACCCAAAATTCTCCCAAAGGTATAATACACATCCTGCATGAGCTAAAGTGAGATTCTTAGCAAAGGTCAAGATCAGGTCACAAAAGGTCACTATGCGCAGAAAATATACGAAAATCATGCGACACACGTTTTATGGGCTATTTTACACGTATAATTCGATAGTGAGTCATTTTACCATCTGACCTCATTTAAGTGAAGTTAGTGTCAAGCTCAGTTCAGATCAAGGTCAGGTTACATAAGGTCAAAATTTGAAATTGATAAATATAAATACAAAAGGCATGTTTATAGACCGGTTTTGTCTCCGAAATACAGTGCTGGCATTATTTGTATGGATCTGGTCAATAAAAGACAAAAACGAAAAAAAAAATATGACGTCATGAGTTACTCTTACATAGGGAGCCACAAGTCAGTCAAAAACAAAGATATTGCTTTTACATTTGGTTTGGGTATTGGCCATATGTGGTGCTCCAACATATATTCCTTTTTTTGGAAAATGTTTGAAAAGTTTGATTTTGAGGGCATCTTTTTAAACACAATATTTTGTTTTGAATTTCTGTGGGTCAAAAAATTCAAAAATCCGAGATAGACATTTTGTAGCCCTCGTCATGTGCTATATTTATACTTTTATCGTACAAAAATAGCCTTTGTACGGCCAGTTAACTAGGGACAGCAGAGATCCGGCCATTGTAATGGCGCAGAGTTAATAGTGATGTACACTATAAAATAAGCTCGAAAATAAAAATCGCAAATATGCGCAAGGTTTCTTTGTTTAGACACAGTAACGAGGCATACACATGCTTCCTCAAAGTGGAGAACCGCGGATTAAAAATTGTAGGATTAACTAAATTTTTAATTCTGTTGGCCAGCTACGTCAAATAACATACCTCAATTAATGTTATAATATAAAATTGCTCATTCACATGAAAAGGTCATATTTAGGTATTTCTGGCTGATGATGATTTGTACTTTCAAGAAAAAATACCACAAAGCCTCTGTGAAACGTTCTTCGCCTCCCAAATGAGCATATATCCATGCGATGAGAATGAGGTGCGCCATATCAATATCGGCGGCTTAACAATAGTGTATGTTTGAAGACATGGTGCATACAAATAAGCAAATTTATTGGCGAATCGATTCTATACTTTCATGCTATGGATATTTTGCTTGAAAATGAGCCGTATAGAACAGTCATTTTTGAAATCTTATTTTTCGCCCCATGTCGTGCTAGCAGGCCGTTCTCGCCCACTGTGCGGTGTGGGCCCAGGTGTTCAGTTAATAACTATATAAGCCGTTGTTAATTATACTCAACTGGAAGAACGGGAGTGAAACGTCTTGCAAATTATAACCATCAAGGTCTAGTTGTGCCAATGAGGCAATGTATCAGCCCAACCCAGCCATCATTCTTTATATATGTGCCATTGAAATGAATTGCTCCCTAACCATGTATATGCCCTGTTGCATTGGTATTTGTGCTGAAGTATGCACGCCTGTGCTTTGGTCACTGCATCAATACGTATCTGCATTAATAAATTCTTCGATATATTTCAACGAACGTTTTAATCTATGTTTCGCCATGGTTTAATCTATGCCATTGTGTATCGCATTAAAGAGATATTGCCACCTCGCAGGCCAATATGGAGTTTTTGGTGTGTATCGGTAGATTAAGCGTGTCCGATTTCACCTGGAAAATTTGGTTCTCGAAACTCCCCCCCCCATTAGATTAAAAAATACATTTGCACCACTCATGATTGACACACATTATTTGTAGTTGCTTTGGAGTAAAATAGGAGTTGCCTCATCATTATTTAGAATCACTTCTTTGCAGACTATGATTTGCTTTTGAATATTGCAAACTCAACATCACCATTCCCTCAGTGCACTTTAAAATTAAAAATGCGTATACAGTTAATTATATTTTCAACAACCATAGCCTCTTTAATACTAAAACATGAATAAAACAGCAAGAATGGCTATGGCTCGACTTTGGGGCCGTAGGAGATTTGTGACCAATACATTATAACACAGCTAGACTTTTCAAGGTCAAGTCTCGGGCGAATTCGGACGCTTCGGCTTTGGGCGGGCGCCAATTTCACAGCCAAACTGAATGAGAGCGGCCATCACGAATCTAGTACTGAGCACAGCTGGGACCAACGTTTTGGAGTCAGAAATATAATTAAAAAAATGACGATACCCTGCTTTAGGTGCTGCAGGAGCAAGTTTGAGCTTGAGCGTACACGATTGTTGATCCCCACCATTCACTTAAGTTACTTTTTAGAAATCCTCCGGAGGTGGTAATCAATATCCCTTTAAAGGGAGTGTGCCTACTCACATCGCTTATTTGGGGTTATTGACACTGGTCTATAGACCACAATTTTCTGAATTGATCCATGACTTCGTTTCTCCAGATTCACCCTAGTTGCTGAGATATTCCGAAGACTCCAGAAACTTTCTGGGAGCAAAAAGTTATCGGGTAGACTCCAGAGGGCTTCCGCTACTAGAAGCACTGCAACTATTGATTCAACTGCTATCATATTGTTAGCGCCGGCCAATAGCAATTCAACAAAACAGCTCGTGCACGCTGATAGCAGCAGCCGAACAGAAACTGGTCGCCCATCATGTTTTTCGATGATGGCTGTTTCGATTATGGCCGATGGCCATTTTTTAAAGAATATATCAATTTAGAGCTACGAAACTTGCACATAATAAAGTTCACAGTGGCAAGAACGTGCTGTGCAAAACTTGTATTTCTATCTTGCATGATGTGACCGTAATTGTATTGTCTTATGTGCACCGTTTTACATAACATCTCCATATTGGCGATCGTTTTATAGATATCGAAACAATAAATAAGTAAAAAAACACAATATAAGTGAAAATTCAACTAAAGGGGCTCCAGATGTGAATTTCATCATATACAACAATCAAACCAATAGCTACTTACCTTATTTTGTTGTTGTTGACATTCCAAAACAGTAGGCACACTCCCTTTAATGTGATGCAGAGTTTAAAACGAATCAAATCTAGATATATCTGATTGAATTCAACTCCGTTAAGCCTGGATCCGTCAAGCCACATCCTTTTCAAATCCACGGGTCTACTTCTATTCACACCTCGGTTCAACCCAACCCAATCCATTCTCGGTTGTCTTTACTTATACAAATTAAACCAAAGTTAATGCAATTTAGACGATCTATGGTTACAAAGGCGCTATCCAAATACATTGAGAACGCTTTGAGATAATGACCCTTATATTGACTTTGTAAAATATTAGCCTCCAAACGGAACATGCAACCCAATCAAGTCCAGTTAATAACCAAATTCAGATGAATTTGTCTCTAAATCTATTGCCTTGAATGGAATCATGATTCCAATAATTGAAGAACAAAATCGCCCTCACTGATACGCTGTCTCATGAGCCATTCCGTCTCTATTAACCTGAATATGGACACAAGGAATTGCCATGATCTAATTTCGGAATGCGATCGCTGTTCTCCTGACCACTGTAGCTCTCAGTCTGCCGGCGATTGGCGCTGTTCGCCCGACCACTGTAGCTCTCAGTCTGCCGGCGATGGGACCTCGCCCGACCACTGTAGCTCTCAGTCTGTCGGCGATAGGACTTCGCCCGACCACTGTAGCTCTCAGTCTGTCGGCGATGGGACCTCGCCCGACCACTGTAGCTCTCAGTCTGCCGGCGATGGGACCTCGCCCGACCACTGTAGCTCTCAGTCTGCCGGCGATAGGACTTCGCCCGACCACTGTAGCTCTCAGTCTGCCGACGGTGGGACTTCGCCCGACCACTGTAGCTCTCAGTCTGCCGGCGATGGGACTTCGCCCGATCACTGTAGCTCTCAGTCTGCCGGCGATAGGACTTCGCCCGACCACTGTAGCTCTCAGTCTGCCGGCGATAGGACTTCGCCCGACCACTGTAGCTCTCAGTCTGCCGGCGGTGGGACTTCGCCCGATCACTGTAGCTCTCAGTCTGCCGGCGATGGGACTTCGCCCGACCACTGTAGCTCTCAGTCTGCCGGCGATGGGACCTCGCCCGACCACTGTAGCTCTCAGTCTGCCGGCGATAGGACTTCGCCCGACCACTGTAGCTCTCAGTCTGCCGGCGATGGGACTTCGCCCGACCACTGTAGCTCTCAGTCTGCCGGCGATAGGCGCTGTTCGCCCGGTCACTGTAGCTCTCAATCTGCCGGCGATGGGACTTCGCCCGACCACTGTAGCTCTCAGTCTGCCGGCGATAGGACTTCGCCCGACCACTGTAGCTCTCAGTCTGCCGGCGATAGGACTTCGCCCGACCACTGTAGCTCTCAGTCTGCCGGCGGTGGGACTTCGCCCGATCACTGTAGCTCTCAGTCTGCCGGCGGCGGGACTTCGCCCGATCACTGTAACTCTCAGTCTGCCGGCGATAGGACTTCGCCCGACCACTGTAGCTCTCAGTCTGCCGGCGATGGGACTTCGCCCGTCCACTGTAGCTCTCAGTCTGTCGGCGATGGGCGCTGTTCGCCCGACCACTGTAGCTCTCAGTCTGCCGGCGATGGGACCTCGCCCGACCACTGTAGCTCTCAGTCTGCCGGCGGTGGGCGCTGTTCGCCCGATCACTGTAGCTCTCAGTCTGTCGGCGATGGGCGCTGTTCGCCCGACCACTGTAGCTCTCAGTCTGCCGGCGATGGGACCTCGCCCGACCACTGTAGCTCTCAGTCTGCCGGCGGTGGGACTTCGCCCGATCACTGTAGCTCTCAGTCTGTCGGCGATGGGACCTCGCCCGACCACTGTAGCTCTCAGTCTGCCGGCGATAGGCGCTGTTCGCCCGGTCACTGTAGCTCTCAGTCTGCCGGCGATGGGACTTCGCCCGACCACTGTAGCTCTCAGTCTGCCGGCGGTGGGACTTCGCCCGACCACTGTAGCTCTCAGTCTGCCGGCGGTGGGACGTGTCGTGGGCGCACGGTCAGACGGCTACCGTTGCCGTGCCGTGCCGTGCAGTGGCGGCTCACTACTGCGGTCGGTCACGTGGTCGGCCGATTTACCTTCTGTCGCTGTCTGTCCCCTTCTGTCGCTGTCTGTCCCCTTCTGTCGCTGTCTGTCCCCTTCTGTCGCTGTCTGTCCCCTTCTGTCGCTGTCTGTCCCCTTTTGTCACTGTCTGTCCCCTTCTGTCGCTGTCTGTCCCCTTCTGTCGATGTCTGTCCCCTTCTGTCGCTGTCTGTCCCCTTCTGTCGCTGTCTGTCCCCTTCTGTCGCTGTCTGTCCCCTTCTGTCGCTGTCTGTCCCCTTCTGTCGCTGTCTGTCCCCTTCTGTCGCTGTCTGTCCCCTTCTGTCGCTGTCTGTCCCCTTTTGTCACTGTCTGTCCCCTTCTGTCGCTGTCTGTCCCCTTCTGTCGCTGTCCGTCCCCTTATGTCGCTGTCTGTCCCCTTCTGTCGCTGTCTGTCCCCTTCTGTCGCTGTCTGTCCCCTTCTGTCGCTGTCTGTCCCCTTCTGTCGCTGTCTGTCCCCTTTTGTCACTGTCTGTCCCCTTCTGTCGCTGTCTGTCCCCTTCTGTCGCTGTCTGTCCCCTTCTGTCGCTGTCTGTCCCCTTCTGTCGCTGTCTGCCCCCTTCTGTCGCTGTCTGTCCCCTTCTGTCGCTGTCTGTCCCCTTTTGTCACTGTCTGTCCCCTTCTGTCGCTGTCTGTCCCCTTCTGTCGCTGTCTGTCCCCTTCTGTCGCTGTCTGTCCCCTTCTGTCGCTGTCTGTCCCCTTCTGTCGCTGTCTGTCCCCTTCTGTCACTGTCTGTCCCCTTCTGTCGCTGTCTGTCCCCTTCTGTCGCTGTCTGTCCCCTTCTGTCGCTGTCTGTCCCCTTCTGTCGCTGTCTGTCCCCTTTTGCCACTGTCTGTCCCCTTCTGTCGCTGTCCGTCCCCTTATGTCGCTGTCTGTCCCCTTCTGTCGCTGTCTATCCGACCGCAGCTGGCGAAAGGTCATTGGGTCCGTCGGTGACTAGGCGGAGGGCTTCCTATTGGATCTCAACTTGACGGGTATTGGTGCAGCGCGTGAAGAAATGTCTCCCGTGCATGTATTTTCCTGTTTTTTTTTGTATTGCATGGCATGCGGTCTGCTTATGGCATGCCTCCGTCGATACATATGACATGCTTACAAGCTGTGGCTCGACAGGATATGAAATATCGGCGAGTTGACACGCTGTGTTATTCTCCTCACACTGCTGTATTTAACGCGTCGCTTGATGTGTTGCGTTCAAAGCACCGGGAACACTACTGTGAACGGCAGACCACTGGGGACCCCAATTTTCGGCGATAACTTGTGAAGGAACCAACTGGCATGAACGAATTTCTCGCAATGGATATTTCAGACCATACGCCAATTTGTTATTATTAAGGTCGGTTGATGTCAAACGAAAATTTAGGGCACTTGTCATTCACTCGTAACGTTAAAACTCGCGCAGGGAGTTGAATAGGTGGGTAGAGGCTATCGTGAAAGGATGGAGCTATGCTCTGACGTCAGAGCTTAGCTCCGCCCTGGCTGACCTTGATCCAGCGGTGTCCGACCTGTGACCGGTCGGTTGCGAGTGGTGGGCGGAGTCGAGGGCGGGACTACAGAGCGACCAGGCGTTAGCCTCTATCCGAGCTCGCATTATCCTTAGCATTACGAGCGAATGGAAAGTGCCCTAAACTTTCGTTTGATACTAACCAACTTGTATAATACAAATTAGCGCAGGGCCTGAGACATCCATTGCGAGAAATTCGTTCATGCCAGTTGATGCATTCAAAAGTTATCGCCCGAAAATTAGTGTCCCAAGCGGTCTGCCGTTCACAGTAGTGATGAATAAATCTTCCCGCAATGTTTCGGTTTTATTGAGCATAAGTTTGCTTGTATTACCTAATTTGGCGACGATCCCTCAAACGTTAGGTATCAATTTTTAAATTTGTCAAAATCGACTTTTCTGTACGCCGCTTGAATAGGAAGCTCGAACCTAGCATACTAAAGTGTAGGCCTTGAACATTATAATCTTGACATTAAGTCATGATTTACATAGCCAATGTATTTAGCTTTCGCAACGCCTCTATGGACCATTGCCATGAAGTTGTAGCATATTTCCATTGTTATTTTGTGAACATTAGTTCCTCTAGAATGGTCCGCTTTACATTAATCAAGATCATATGCTATTATTACAATTCATTTGTCAAAGCTGGAATGTTATGCGAAGCGACCATTGTACGCATTTAAATCGACTTCAGTTGATTTATTTCCTACGGCTCGAAACCGTGTCTGAAAGTAAGTTCAGCAACACAGGTGGTTACTATGGCAACAACAATAACACGGCGCCAGGTCGCGAAGCGCCCACCACCGCCTCCGCCGCTGGCCGCCATTGACCAAACTGTCCGTTCCTATTTCACACGGCGGCACCGCCACTGCCACCGCCACCGCCACCGCCACCGCCACCGCCACCGCCACCACCACCGCCACCGCCACCGCCACCGCCACCGCCACCGCCGCATGCACTCAGCTCTGGCCAATGCGAGGGTGACTGATTGGATGCAGGTGAATCGAGTGCAGGTGAAACGCAAAAAAAAATCACGGGATGGGTGTGGTCAATAATAAGGTGTGTGTGTGTGTGTGGGGGGGGGGGGGGGGGGGGGGCGGGGGTACGATGGGCCAGCGAGCTGTGTTTTGATCCCTGGTAAAGTGCCAGATAGTACTGTGCGGCTTCCAGACAGGTAAATAAATCCACACTTCGTGGTAATGCCGACTTCGTGGTGGCATCAGCATTGTTTCGGCCATTAACGTATTCCAAGTGAGCAGGGTGTAAGTACAACTGGTAACATTTGGAGAAGCGATTACGACCGATGTATGAAATGTACACCGATGATGCATCGTCCGCTGCCGAACTAATGAATCTGGCAGACACGCTGAATGTTGAATAGCGCTGATGCAATATTGAGCGGAGGATAATTTGATCAGGAAAATACCTCATATCGCCAACTATATATTACAAACCAAGATGATCACTGGTCATGCAGGAATGACTCTATTAAATGGGCGCCATATAGCCTTGTACCTGCGGTGCCCCTACACCCACATCATCAGCATCATCGGCAGGACTCTGAAAACAAATGAGTGTAAAATGCACAACACATTTTTAACATTTTAGGCTGACAAAAGAATCCGTCAGCAGCTTGGCGAATACCGCCAAAATGAACAAAGTCAATTAACTTTTCAATATGCTGCTACTTGTTCCTACTGGTCTGTGGCGCTGAGTTTTTTTTAAATTGAAAAATGGTAAATTAATTACATTTGTATATACATACATGATGGAAGATGGGTAATGGTTGGGAAAATAGTTATGAAGTTTTATTATGAACAGTTCTGAAGATTATTTATTCCCGATAATAGCTGCTCAAAGCTATGACAGAGCTGGAGAGTGACTGAATATTGTGATAATCAAAATTGTATGCCAGGCTCGAGCTGGTGCTCACCCTAAGGCAAATACATGTAAAATAACTTAATATTCTGTCAAAAATCTCAAAGTATTAAACCAGTAAAACACCTTTTTGGGCGATGACTGAGCGGGCGCGCTCTGGTAAAGCTAAAACGGTCTGAAATATGAAACGGTACGGGAGCACACGTGGTAGTAACCCATAGTCCTTTGTCTTTTTAGTCCTCCATACAACTTGCCAGGCCTACATGAATGCCAACATAAACATTAAGTTTGATTAAATTGTCCATGATTTCCTTTCTCGAATCCGCCAAAAGGGAGTATACATTCTGAGCGCTTCAGCGTATAAAAAAAAAATCAGATTAATCATCCATTTTTGATCAATAATTCGTTTTGTTCATTTCGACGTTTGCGTGTGCCACGCGCTGTGGTACCACCCCTACCAGAACGCACCGTCGCACCATACCAAAATAAAAATTGATTTGATGGTCATATCCAATGGTGACAACTCGATCTCAATCGGAGCAGTGGTTGCAAAGTTATTAGCTTCCGAAAAGCGTCTGTATGGTCGGGCCGGGTCGGGCCGGTTCCGGCCGGTTCCGGCCGGTTCGGGCTGGTTCGGGCCGGGTCAAGTTTGTCTAGTAAGTTGACGAGAAACCTCACGGGCGCTTCGCGACCGCTCGGTAACCAACGTTAACCATGCTTTGACTTCGGACATTTGATTCGTGTACTCAATATCTGAATATCGACATTCAACATTAACGCATTATATACTGATTATTATATAATGATATAATGATGTTCAATTGAATTGCCAAAGAATACTCAAATAACTTAAAATATCAATAACAACTGCAGGTTCATTACCAATTCACCCAAACATCTCCAACATTGAGTAAAATTTGAATAGCGATGAATGTTAAACGATTCTGCATATGCATTGCACGTTCATTGAACGATCGACCTTAACCCGCGCACGGCCGGGGGTATGCGCCAAACACGAATGGCCTTGGGGGGGGGGATTTTCAGCCCCCTAAGATGCGAAAACCACGCAACGTAGCGACAACCTGAAAACGGTTTTAGATAGCTTGATACAAGCTCTATCGAAAGTATATCGGTCTTTTGTTATGTCAGGGGTCAATATTGAGGTCACCAGAGGTCATCAAGGGTCAGATTTTCAAGTTTTAGGACCCCCCCCTCCCCTGGCCGTGCGCGTGTTAATAAACCAGGGTGGTCACATTTCGAACCAACACGAGCCACTCTCAGATTACGTTGGTTTATCGACACTGGTCGTCGGTTCAAAATGTTGCACCGCTGGTATTTAGCAGCCACCGTCCCCTGCGGACACTCACCCTGGTTTCGCTACACGCTAAATGGATAATGTTTACGTTTACCTAGTGTCATGATGATGCAAGATGGGATGTCACTGATGCAATTGTGGCATGAATGATGCAAAGAGTGATCCAATGAAAATGTATCGCCGACGGGTTTAGTGACCATGTACTTTTCCATCATATCGACACGTTGGCGAAGTACATCAGACCATTGGTGGTACAGCGGTGTGTAGTGCCGGCAGCAGTCGACTTTCTGTCACATTGGTACCGATCGGGTGCAGCTCTCCCCCCCCTCCCCTCCCCCGGGTTGTAGATGATGTGGTAACATGTCACAACGGTCACTGAGCTTGGTGGCTTACAAGTCACAACGGATGTGAAACGAAAACCAGTTTTGGGATGATAGTTATTCAATGTATAGTCATCATTGAAGTATCGGTCGGCCCATGTCCGGTTTGCCAGCTTTACCCGATTTACCCGAGAATAGTTGTAATTTTAGATCGAGTTAATGGTCTTCTGTTTTACGACGACTGTTTTCATTTCATTTAATAACACCTAATGAGACCGGGAATCATTAGATGTCGGCTACATTGGAGTGCGCCGTCCGGCTCGGTTTCGGGTCGTTTTACGTCCAGCGACTCCCAGAACCGAAAGTAAACCAATTACCGCCGGGTATGATAAAGTGATGGCTGGGTGAGTGCTCCGTACAGCCGCCGGGGGCAGGCACCGGTCATATAGGCCGGTGATGATCCGCTGCCATCGTCCGTCATTTGTTCGGCAGTGTCGGTCACTGAACTCGGCGGCCAGCGCGATGGCTCACTCGGCCGCGCTGCCGGCCGGCCGGCGGGAGTGGCCGTTGCGAACAGAAAGAGTGAGGCTGGCGGTCCGATGGGGTGTGTCGGCAAAACTTCTGAGGAATTGCTTCTAACGACAGAAGTTCCAAGTCAAAACTTACACGCGTCAAAACTGCCAATGGAAAAACTTCTAATGGAAAAACTTCTTCGCGTCAAAACTTCCAAAGCAAAAACTTCTAAACGACAAAACTTCCAAGCGACAAAACTTCTTCGCGACAAAACTTCCAATGAAATAGCTTCAAATCCCAAAACTTCTAAGCGACAAAACTTCTAATGGCAAAACTTCCAAGCGACAAAACTTCCAACCGTCAAACTTCCAAAGCAAAAATTTATCCGCGACACAACTTCCAATGAAATATCTTCCAATTACAAAACTTATACGTGGGGTATTTCAGTTTCCCGCTATGTAATTGCCAAAAGTTTGCCGAATGTTTGCGGTGCGTTACCAAAAAACAGCGATTTGAAGATCCCCATGGATCACTTGTCTGCGAGATGGTCTGAGGAGAGGGTCTGGGGGGGGGGGGCGGCAGCCCCCCCCCTCCCCCTCCCCCGGTAGGTTACGTAGCGAGCGAATGCGAACGGAGCGTTCTAAACGTGAGTCCCCGCGACTGTAATTGCTGTAAAGGCTAGGTCAGGTTCTATTATGTTATTACAATATTGTTTCCTGCCACACCCTGGTCCACGGGGATCGTCAAATCGCTGGTTTTTCGTAGCGCACCGCAGTTTCCCACTTGCTTTTGGCAATTACAAGTTTTGACTCATGGAAGTTTTTGCATTATAATTTTTGGCATTAGGAGTTTTGACGCTTATAAGTTTTTACATTGGAAGTTTTTACTCTTGTAAGTTTTGCATTGGAAGTTATTTCATTAGAAGTTTTGTCGCTTGGAAGTTTTTTCATTAGAAGTTTTGACGCTAAGAAGTTTTGACGCTTAGAGGTTTTGCATTGGAAGTTTTGACGCTTGTAAGTTTTGCATTGGAAGTTTTTTCATTAGAAGTTTTGACGCTAAGAAGTTTTGACGCTTGGAAGTTTTTGCATTGGAAGTTTTGACGCTTGTAAGTTTTGACGCTTGGAAGTTTTGGCATTGGAAGTTATTTCATTAGAAGTTTTGTCGCTTGAAAGTTTTTTTTCATTAGAAGTTTTGACGCTAAGAAGTTTTAACGCATAGCAGTTTTGCCTATGGAAGTTTTAGTTTGGAAGTTTTGACGTTAGAAGTTCTGCATTAGAAGTTTTGACGTGGAACCGTCCGATGGGGCGGTGATGTTCGGCATGAGGTAGAGCTCAGGTGATGACAGAAGGGTAGTGCGTGTGCCGTGCTCGGCGATGTGTTTTGTGCAGTATATAGGAGACGTGCGCAATGGTTGCGAATGCGATAAATTGCATTGGTTTTGATTAGCATGAGCGTGAGAAATTGACAGGTCTCGGGAAATAGTTTTTTGTTTCCATTGCTGAAAATATTTTGTTCTCCATGGCGGATTGTTTCCACGTTTGTATTTGATCAATTAAAAAAATGTAGTCAGTGCCAACGCCCAGCCAACAGTTTTATTTCTGATGTCAATGAAACAACAATGTTCTTGACATTTAAGATTATTTGAAAATCCACCCTCTTTCAATGCTCCAGACCCCGCTAACGCTGACAGCTAACGACATTAAAGGGAGTGTGTCTAGTCAAATACTGACAATTTGTTTTACCTCCCAGCCGATATATGCTTTGCTGAATCGAATGGTATCAATCGTTCCTCTGTATTTATAATGGATCCAGTGGCTCATAATGTTTGATTCCGTTTTGCATTTTCCGCTTGTTATGCCATACTTTTCCGTCCGTTTGGTATGACGCTACATCCGGGACCTCCGATACACTCTCTGACACCGGCGCCTTATCTATTGGCGCCGTGCCAATTGCCGAGTGTTTCGCTCAGCCACCCGAGCGGTGCGGCCGACCCTTGTCAGAGACTGTAGTGGGCGGAGCCGGCCGTGAGAAACTTATGACGTCATGCGTCATACAAAATACGAACTTACTGATTTATCCAAGGATTTCGATCAATTGCCCAAACCAAAGTTATATTCGTAGTTTTCAGCTCAAGATACTCATTACTGCCAAACATAAAGAAAGGTGAAATATTCCCTTTACCAGTCTGCCATTCAATGAGTTTGCCATTTTTTACACCTTCGGCTCAACAGTTCATTGGGTACGTTTCAATTTGGGCCGAGAGGTCACCGGGCACTCGGCAAATGCCAGTGGCAGAGGTGGAGAATTGTCCAAATGCCAGGGGGTGCTTTTCACTGGCGGCTCTCAAATCCAAGTTTTGGGCTCAGAAGGGTTACAACGCTCAAGGTACCGTCAAAATCCCTAAAAATACGGATTTCTCTTCGGATTTGGTCCACTCACTGCCTTGTCCAAGCTGGGGAATCCAGCCCCCCCCCCCAACTGAATAGGTTACTACTTAGTACTTACTACACCCCTGCCCAAATTTCCCCCTGGTTTCGCCACGGCCAGTATACCTACCTACCTATTCAAAAAAACATGTTATGAATATCATACAATAATCTTTCATCATAAATATTACTATTTTAACATTTTCATATTATTCTCACAACATCCCCACAATCGCGTGCGCCACCAGACTGTATTCAAAAGTCAAGACGCCTGATAGATTGTTTATTTTGATCTGAGCCTCATGGTTCTGGCGCACTCAGTGGCGTACCCAGGATTTACTCCAGGAGGGGGCAATTTTTGCTCAGGGGGGCATAAAGTACCCCACCAAAAAAACTCACCGGATTTGGCCCACTATATTTTTAAAAGGGCATATTTTCACCATTTTTCTCTTTAAATAAATAAAAAAAACATTCTTTTTTTTACCGAAGGGGCACGTACAGACCTTCAGGGGGGGGGGGGGAATTGCCCCGTTTGCCCCCCCCCCCCCTTGTGTACGCCTATGGGCGAACTTGTGATGGAAATGATCTGAGACCGTGCTGCGCATGAGGATTAAGTGATGTAATTACGTTTGTAAAACAAAAAGTTTAGATTAAGTATGCTCATAAAGTATTTTAAAATCACAATTATTTTATTTTGACAACCACAAAAGATGTTAATGTACGGATGTTCGCATAAAGTTTGATGTGATCTGTCAATAATTTACATATGACGTCATTAAACAAATGCTTTTGTTCCACTTCACGCATTCGCTTACATTCATCCTTCATCAATATTTTGTTGCCTCGATGTGCGGCGAAATGTGACGGTGGTGGTCGTGTTTTGTGATTTGAAATTCATTTTTAGGTTAGTTATGCTGCTTGTGTTGCATTTTGTTTTTAATTTATATTTTTTAGATCGACTATTAGTTGTTCTTTAAGTGCATTTTGCAGGTTTGGTTGGTATTTATTAAGGATTAAACTAAGGATAGGTAGTCTGGTGTATCCATAGCTCCATTCTGATTCTTGTTTTGAGGGGAGAGTAGATTGGTACTTTTCTGAAAAAATAACCAAACTTTAAAATATTTGAAGTACACTGGTTTCGGTGATACCTACTTGACAGTTTAAAATAAATTTTTCTATGTAGAAATATCTTTGAATTATTTATATTACAGGAAATGCCAAATGTGTCAATTTTACAATTTTAGTCAATTTTAGGTGGACTGCAGGGCTTGATCACGCTCATCTTGCCTCTCTTGGATCTGCTAGTGGAAATATGTTCATGTTGTATCAACACCCTCTTACATATTTATATATAACTGTCTAGATTGATGTTACACCCCTTTCTGCACCACACTCTTGGATGTGATCCACTTTTGACTTTCTTGCAAAACTGGGGACAGGGCTTGACCCCTCTCAGGATGAACAGGATCATTCGCCATTGCTCATTGTCCATGGGAGCATAGGTAATGGGGATGCCTTACCTATGTTATTCAACCTTTGTATGCCTGAAATCTCTCTTATTGAAAGATGTGTGTCTAAACCAGTATCATGATAGCTTGACAGGACATGAGGCTACTGTAGAAACAATTTTTTTTTACAGTTATGCAATTTGTTCTATCAATTTAGACGTTTGCTTGTGTTATGTTAGTCGAACGGACCTTTTTATTTGAGGGGGTGCTGAGAGGGTGCACTTTTGAGCTCAGGGGTGCTTGAGCACCCTCAACACCCCTAATTTTCCGCCCCTGGCCAGTGGGCGCAGCTGGTGACCGTCTCGACGGAGGACATAACACACGTGTCAGCTGGACGCTGGACGGGGGACTGTCGTCACACGCGTGTCCCCGGTGTGCGCTGTGCGTGACGTCATCCAGCGGACGGACACGTCGCTCCGCAGGCCGGGTGTCGCGTGCGCTCCCGCTAATTGCTTTCTCACAAAGCTGTGGTGCGTAGCGGATCAAAGTACTGTTACCGCTGCTGGTTGGACAGTTGTCCGGTGGCGTGCGGATGCATCACCGGACTGCTGCTGTTCCGTGAGTGTTGCACGCTGGGGTTCGGGGGACCACCAACTCCTTCGGACCGGTCAGTTGTCAAAGTTCAGCCGCTCTTCCGTGGCTGCTTTGAGGTGACCTTTTGTCACCGTCGTATGGCGACGGCGCCGCCGCCGCCGCCGCTGCACAATGTTGGCAGACGAGCTGTCGAGTCCCACGAACCGCCCCCACCACCCGTCCCTCGCCGTCCGAGTCCCTCCCTCCCCCATCCCTTACCTCCCTTCAACCGAAGCACGCGTGCCACCGGAGGAAGTAAAGCTCTCGCTCTCCATGGGGCAGCATAATCGAACGTTGCGACATTCATGCGTTTCACAACAAACGCTGGTGTGTTTTTGTTTGCAGGTTCATGACCGAGCTTTCATCAAAAGAGGCCTGGGCGGTGCTAGTGTGGTTGCCTG
Source organism: Chirona hameri (assembly GCA_036785665.1). NCBI lineage: Eukaryota > Metazoa > Arthropoda > Thecostraca > Balanomorpha > Balanidae > Chirona > Chirona hameri. The sequence continues at coordinate 35,356 of JAXIVJ010006138.1, forward strand.
ATGAAGCCCTTTCGCGGTCTGCATCACGTGAACTATAAAAGCTGGGGTGACATTTCTCCATTTGGCACTATTCCTTGACGGAGTGATGTTTTGACCAGGCGGTGCTGGCGGTGCTGCATGTTTTGCAGTGCCGGTGTCTCGGTCATAGAACTGGGCGGAGCGGAGCTGCTATCCCCCGCTGTTCCCCTGATAATGTTGTGTATCGGTGGCATCATGTCCTCCCTGATCATGCCCGACGTCAATCATTGGGACTGATGTAGGCTGATCAGTTAAATGAAGCACTTGGAACAGAGGCCGGGCGCCGCGCCGGTTCTCTGCTTTTGAGATGCACCACTTGGCCTCCGCACCACCGATCGCATGCTCCTCCTGTATGTGTAGCATTGCAGCATTCCAGTGTTTTGTTGTGGAAAAACGCATCTCGTGTACGCTGACGCCGAGGAGCAGGTACGAGTAACCTCAATGCAATGCAATGCCAGTTGCCACCTGCGATGGCATTCATCACTGAAGTCATTAGTGTTTTCGAAAATTACTTCCAGAGTATTTGGTGACAGTAAGCATATGATGTTTGCAGTGGCTATAACAATGCAAATATTAATATGCGCACAAGTAACAGTTTTATGTCGGATGAAGGTTTGCTGAAGGTAACACAAATATTCTATCTATCAAACAGTGATGACATTCTTTTGGATATATGTTGGAATGGAATGCTTAAATAGCATACATAATTTAATGATGTACTTACCGATAAAGATGCCTTGGGAACGAAGTTTCTTAAATATTTATGAAAACTGCATACTTTTGTTGAAAGCATTCCAGGTCTCATAGCGTCCACTGCATACTTACGAAATATATTAAAGGGAATAGGTCACCTTGAAAGTTGTCTTGAAATTTGGCTATATGGGGTATTTCGAGCTAAAAAAAACGAAGATGGCATTTATTTGGACGATAGATGGATATCCGTCGAAAAATCGGCATGTTTCTCTTTTCTCCTTCGTGGCCATAACAAACTTCATGACGACTATGACGTCATGCATATGGTAGCTTCGATATCGAAACTATTGCACACAATAACGACGGACTTTATGCATATATACGCAGGCTGCTTGTAACGTAAACAACCGTTGTGAGGACCTGAAACAAGTCTCGGGGAAATTAAACTTTTTCTTGTAAAAGGGGCCTACTAGTCCTGTGTCGAAATTACTTAGCGTAGCGAGGTAATTATTTCACCACAACCCGCTTTTCGATCTGCTCTACAAATTTGCTATCTCAGTTAAAAATCTCATGTTAAAGGTGAACTATTCCCTTTAATGACGACGCCTGGCAGCCTGAGATCGCCTTTCTCTCCTGCGTCGGCTGTTCAATCATGGTGTGGAGATTTTTCGGATAGCTGTCAATTTAACATCATTGTTCAATTAATTTCTTTGTGAACCTATGGTTAGATCAGCCCAGGAATGCTTTAATTCCTGTTTTGCGGCTGTGGTCGGGGTCGGTCGGGGATCAGCTGGTTAAATAAATTGGCAATGATCAACGCAAAATAATTCAATAATGTTATATATGTATAATATGCAATGAGTGACGCATAATTCTATATCAACTGCAGGTATACCACTTGTGTGCACGTTTAACTATCTATTGTTGCAGTGTATTGAATCTAATAGTGTGCACCAACCTATTTTAAACCACAAGTTGTCCAAAATTGTCTAGCATAGTTCAATGTTCACTTTGATTTTGCGCTCTTTGACCTTGCATCGATAGTGTCGTGCGATTTTGGTGGATACCCGAATGCTGGCGCATTCCGCCTGTAGGTTATAGCGCTCGCTCGCCCTTCCGTGGTGTATGGGAAAAATCTTAATATGAGCGGCCCAACCCGGCCCAACCCGGCCCGTGGCGACGCTTTTGAGAAGCTCATATTTCTGCAACTGTTCGTCTGATTGACAAGCGGGCTTCTTTGCTGAGCAGCCCCATCCAACCTACCCTGTTTGAGACCAATGCCAACTCACGTGGGTGACTACCACTGCGCGTGGCGCGTGCCGCGTGACGGGTGTTGAAAAGTGTTTTCTCGCAAAAACTCTGCAACGGCTGGGCAGATTATGTGCAAATTTGGTGTGTGTTGTTAGGGACCCTCAGCCTCCACTTTCCCACAAGTCAGGGGTGGGGTGCCTCTGCACGTGCTCACGTGCTCACCCCTATTCTATATCTCAGGAACTGCTGAGCCGATTGTGTTCTAATTTGGTGTGAGGTTACTGGTTAGGGACCTCTCAGCCGCCACTTTCCTTCAAGTCAAGGGTGGTGTGCTTCTGCATGTGCGCACGTGCTCACTTTTCTTTGTATCTCAGAAACTGCATGCCCGATCGAGTTGAAATTCACCATACATTTCGTTCGCACTCGCTCGTTCATCGCCAACTACGGCGCCTTACTGGTATAACACCACCGGTATAAATGCATTAATTTCACGAGTGAATCACAAATTCTTTCGTACTGCGCACCAGGACCAGATATCCAATGTGCTGTATTCTGTCGCCCGTATGGCCCAACACATATCAACTTACTCCACCAATGCATGGTAGGGTCGCGAAAATGTAGATTTTTATAAATTTTTAACACAGTATCCATAGATCACCACAAATCATGAAATTAAAACTTTGTCCACTTCGACAAAGTTGGATTGTTGATTTTGCAGCGGCCAGCGAAGAGCCATCGCTAACAATCGTTTTTGTTTTTGTCAGGTGGCACAGCCAGAGTATTTTTTTTTATATACACCGCCACCCATGAGCAGGTGACCAGGATTGCCCCCTCCCGCGGTCCCGACGACTCACAGAACCATACGTTAACACCAGAAAATGAAAAAAAATAAAAGTCGCGGCACTCCCTACTAAAAAACGGAAACCAACTTAAAAGAGCATGTACGAGGAGCAGGGGGTGATAAGGAATTAGTTAGTTATAGGGGTAAAATCAGCTAATAAAAGAGGGCGAAAGAAGTCGCTGCTGAAAGCAACAGGTGACTTGGACTAGTACTACTACATTTTTTTTTTATTTCATGCTTTTTCCACACACAATTCGCGTTCAGCACACATTCACAGCAGAGTTAGTTAAGGTGTTCAATCATTAATAAATTTATATATATATATATATATATATATATATATATATATATATATATATATATATATATATATAAATATATATATATATATATATATATATATATATATATATATATATATATATATATATATATATATATATATATATATATATATATATATATATATATATATATATGTATATATATATATATATATATATATATATATATATATATATATATATATATATATATATATATATATATATATATATATATATATATATATATATACATATATATATATATATATATATATATATATATATATATATATATATATATATATATATATATATATATATATATATATATATATATATATATTTATATATATTTATATATATATATATATATATATATATATATATATATATATATATATATATATATATATATATATATATATATATATATATATATATATATATATATATATATATATATATATATATTGTTGGGCAGGTCCTGGTCAATGTTCCGCATTTGGTTATTTGCTGGAACTTGGGGAGGCCTCCCAGCTAAGCAGGGCTTGTTCCTGCTTAGTTTCTCCGGCTCCAGCGCCGGTTGGTAGAGTGGCAAATGTACTATATTAACATAACTATGATGGATTTTAAAGTTATGTTCATACATCTCAGCAAAGTGTATGACCAAGGCGTCAAAATATGATGGGTTTCTCGTCACAGTGCCGCGTTGTGACCAGGCTTGACAATCTATAATAGTCCTACACTATTATAACAAGATACCTCATTTTGTTCTAGGGCATAACACCATGGCCGGACTTCCGACCCCTTGCAGTGCCTCGCCACTTCCTAGCCTGCCATGACCTAGGTTTCTCGGTTCCGTATAAACGTCACCAGCGCCGCATGGCCGGACGGCTCGATAGCCGGCGTGTTATCGCACGCCCTCGCGGGGCGCGGTCCGACTGCGGAAATGGCTCGATATGGGAGGTTATCGGCGCGGGCGGGCTTCAGTCGACCGCGCGCGACCGTCGTATCTAATCGGCACTGACGCGCTGACCGCGCCGCTTCCGGTTGGTCGCCGCCTCACGCAGCTCGGGTTATCGATCGCTGGAAGTTACCCCATGACTAGCCGGCTTTCACTGAATCCATTTTGCATGGAGAAATCCCATTATTTCAACTCGGGGCAGATGCCTCATGCATGTTTCATAACATATCCTCACGCACGTACATATTTTATTGGTGAGGCCGGCGGCCGCCTGGCCGGTGCGGCCTGCTCGGGTACGGGTAATTGTGCATAATATCTCATCCGGTGCGCGGTGCTGGGGTCGCTGAACTAGTATCTCGAAATGGAACGGCCGCTTTATGAGGCAAAAACGACGCCTGGGAACGGAGGCAGCCAACAAAATTAAGCGTGTGATGTTTTTGTAATGCGCTGCGCCGGCGCTAGAATAATACGAGGTAATGTGCAGGGCAAAAACACCCCCGCGCCGGCCGACCGCGCGCAGGTTGAGTCACGAGCTGCTTTGCGCGCTGGTGAAAACGACCGGGCAAACACACGTTCGAGGTCGTAGCGCGCCGCCTCCGCCTCCGCCTCCGCCTCCGCCTCCGCCTCCGCCTCCGCCTCCGCCTCCGTCTCCGTCTCCGTCTCCGTCTCCGTCTCCGTCGGACCTGCGACTGTGACTGAGTTACAGATACAGATACAGATACAGATTGACCGAGCCGGCTGACAGGACTGCATCTCTGGGCCAGCACTAGCCGAGAGTGACTGTTATCCCGCAGCATCGGTCCCGTCGCATCGGTCCCGGCGCGTCGGTCTCGTCGCGTCGTTCATGTCACATGTTCGATCGCCGATCGCGGTGTCTCTCACCTCCCCTCTGGCGGTAAGCGACTCGGCGTGCGGTGCGTGCGGCTCGTGCGCGCGATATCAAAAGGTGATGAGGCCCGGCCTCTCCCGGCCCGGCCTTGCCTTGTCGTGTGGTCTGACCCGCCAGTGGGCCTACAACAAAAACTGACCCACTAGGCCGGGGAAGCTAGCGACAGCGCGGCGGCGGTGGCGGCGCGGCGCACTCTCTCGCACCAACACGCAGCGCAGCGCCGTCCCCGCTTTGTCGCGCCGGATAGCCTTATTCACCCGAGTGGGACCCATTAGATATAATTACGAACATATGTTAACGGTAATGACGCATTGATATTTGTCCGCAGTGGGAATAATAAGCGGGAATACCAAATTGGACTTGGCGGAGTGCCAAGCGGCGTATGCTTTTCCCGCAGCTGACGAGGATCGTGTCATTATTATTATGGGCCTTTCACTACGCACTCGGCCGTCCGGCGCTAACAATGGGAGGCGAACAATCGCTGGCACGCTGCCAAATAATTTCTCTCGATATTCGACGTGTTGTTGAACGATGCTCGGCGGAGAAACTACGGAGCGAATCAATACTGCTGAGGAGTAATGCTCGGAGCGATTGTTTGAACGATGGATGGGAGATTGTTGGTTAGTCTGTTCGTTTTTTATTTGTGTGGCGTGGTTGCGAAAGAATGAAAGCGGGGGCGGCATGCGACGTGTTGCATAACTATGGCCATTATATCATTGCGTTGTGGCGCATCAGCATCGGACGATAGCTCGAGTTAAAGTAGCTCGAAATGCAGGCGATAGTTGCCGGGCATTGTGTAACCACGTTCAAGACTCACTCGAGTGACTGGCCGTTTTGACGTTTTGACGGTATTCTGGGTGGATGCATGATTACAAATCATTAGAAAGAGTTGTTAAGAGTTGTGATTAAGAGAAAGAGCTTTTTTTTTTTTTTAGTTTAGTTTAGTTTTAGTTTAGTTTTAGTTTAGTTAGTAGTTTAGTTTTATCAGTATGATCATTATTTTTAAAAAAATCGAAGTCTAAAATATATTTGTTACGTATGTCCACCTATTCCTATATGTTCTAGACCTCGTTTGCTTTTCCTTATTATGAGCCCATGGCTAAACTCTTTCGAATATTTTAATAATAATGTTCGGGACCAGGGGCCTCGCCACGGGGGAGGCTGCCCCCCCCCTACAGGATTGCTTCAGCCGGAGCCCGCCCCCCCCCCCCCCGATTCACAGGATTTGAATATTAGCCCTATGGTGCTGCCCCTCCCCCCCAGACCCCTGGCTGGCCCCGCCAAACCCCTGGCTGGCCCCCCACGAAACAAATATTATGGCGGTGCCACTGCTCTGAACAACGTTGTCGAAAATAAAGCATCAGATCGTCCAAAATGATAGAAGCTTGACACCAGCCTTATAACTTGCGTGCGTACTCTTGCATGTGCATTGTGCAATAGCTGATCCCTGGATCAGTAATACCTACTAACTGTGCGGTAACATAATAACGGGTCGCATCGGATAGGCAGCTGTAAGACCACCAACCAAAGCATCATCTGATATCATATAGTCTAAACAGTATGTCGTAGTTCGAGGAAAACTCTTAAGAGACTGTCGATAATTCGCGGAATGCCGGGCGCTTTTTGCAAGCCGAATATATCAAATCAGCATGATTTCGGCGAAAATCCGCCGGATGCCTTCTAGTCCTGATCTGTTTATGTTATAGGTGTTTCAAGTCACAAGTTTCTTCTCGACCAAAACTGCGGTCCGGTTTGTATTCAAACAGGCTGCTACATATTTTCTGTCAGCGTTTTCCCGCTTATCTCAGATCGCCAAGGTGTTGTCTAATTGTGTTGTTTCTTAGTGCTGAAATCTGTCTCATCTGAACCTGTAGACACCGTTTCGTGATTGCTGCATCAACTACCCTTATCGGCTGCCGTTTTTTACGTCGAATGTAGCAATTATATTTATGTTCATTTTCAGTTTTTGGTCGAGCTTTAATCTGCAGATCTTACATATCTATATATAACATAGCATGACAGCAATCGGCTGGGTTTTCCGTGCTAGGTTGCAGGATTTATATGTTATACTAGTAAGGCATGCATTGCATGAAGCAGACAGAGCGAGTTATGCATGTGTCCGGCAACTGATAAGCATTGTTGTTTGCTGCAATAGTAAATAATTACTTATCCTGCACCTTTCTGTGGCTCTCAGTGAACACCACAGTTACGGCCATTGACATAAGTCGATTTTGTTTCTGATTCTCACGAGATCGTTGCGGAGATGAATTCGAAGTCAACGCACGTGCTTATCACAGGCGGCATTTATTAATTATTTTTGTTTCTGATTCCCACAAGATGGTTGCGGAGATGAATTCGAAGTCGATGCACGTGCTTATCCTGGCCGGCATTTATTTTTGTTTATTTATAGATGGTGATTTTTCTTCAGTTGTGTCAAATATTCTCAGTTAGTCTATACCATGTGTTAATTTACGACAAAATTATCAGTGTATACCTTTGCATAATCAGTGCAGTGAAACGGGAGTTATCCCTGAAACCCAACCAACCAAGCAAGCATGCATGCATGCTTGATGAAGAATGAATGCATGCATGAAGACGGATTTCGGCCTGTCTGTAAGACTACGTTAATACATGATTTCCTTTGCGTTACTGGGAATTTATTCGTCAGCTAATTTTGAGGATCTTGTGCGATAAGACCGAGAGCGTGCAATAATTTGTAATTATTGCACGCGTGCAATAATTTTTCGGGGCACATTAATCCAGTCCAGTTACCCAATTCTTGACCTACGCAGTTACCGTGTTCGGTCATAGAATATTTGTTATCTTGCGTTTGCCATTTCGGAATTTGACAAATGAGCGATTGAGCAGCGGGTTTAAACTTAAACCGCGAGTCGCTTAAACTTAAACGGCTGTAAACCGTGAGTTGCTAGCATGTCTGCCCACAGTAGAGGCATCTCACTGCCTGTCTCACAGCGCGCCGGACCAACTGTGCGATACTCCATGTATTTGTTGTGAATTGCGTTATGTGAAGCTCTCCTCATGCCTATTGGAGGCTTCCTTTCTCTTGGCTTTGTCCGCATTGCATATTATTGGCTGATGTCTTGGTGTTGGTGTTGGTGTACTTCTACTCAAATACACCTATTGCATACCTATTTGGGTAGCGTTTTATTTTATCTGAACACGTGCATTAATGCTATTTTCAATGCCCCAAAATAAACCATGCCCCCTTTTTATTTTCTGTCCCCAAATTCAAACCGTTTAACAGTGATGGGGCCACGAGACCTTAGCATTTCCAGTAACGCACCGGGAATCATGGTGTTAACACACGTAACGCATAGTTTTGGATGCAATAATGTGTTTAGCACACTCGTGGGTGATTATAGCATTCGTACGTTAATGCACTCGTTTCACTCGGGCATTAACACACTCGTGCTATAATCACCCACATCGTGCGTTAAACCCATTATTTCAGCCAACACCATGCGTTAAGTATAGTTATTATACCTAGGTACCAGTAAAACGCCTTTTTGGGCGATGACCGAGCGAGCGCGCTCTGGTAAAGCTAAAACAATTTTGAAATATGAAACGGTAAGGGAGCACACGTGGTAGTAACCCAGTCATTTTAGTCCTCCAGAAAAATTGCCAGGCCTCAATGCATGCCAACATAAAAATTAAGTTGTATTAAATTGTTCATGATCTCCTTTCTCAAATCCGCAAAAAGGGAGTAAGTCCTGAGCGCTGCATGCTTCAGCGTATACATTAATGCTTAGAACAATACAGCCATTTGTGATCAAGAATCATTTTTGAAAGGTTTTTTGTTCATTTCGACGTTCGCGTGTGCCAACTGCCACGCGCTGTGGTACCACCTCTATATCAGAACGCACCATACCAAAAACAAAATAGATTTGATGGACCTATCCAATGGTGAAAACCCAATTTCAATTGGAGCAGTGGTTGCAAAGTATTAGCTTTCGAAAAGCGTCTGTATGGCCGGGTCGGGCCGGGTCAAATGTAAATTTGTCTAGTAAGTTGACGAAGCGCCCGCTCGGTAATAACTACTGGAGTCAGAGATATATTTTACACCTGGCGAATTTTAGCCTCTGTTCGAATTATTTTCTCCATGTAACAATGGCAAGGCACTGGGCCGGATGGGTGTGTTGTGGAATATTCATCTAGATAATTAATGGTGTTATTACCGAGCGGGCGCGAAGCGCCCGTGAGGTTTCTCGTCAACTTACTAGACAAATTTACATTTTACCTGGCCCGAACCGGCCCGACACGGCCGTACAGACGCTTTCGGAAGCTAATAACTTTGCAACCACTGCCCCGATTGAGATCGGGTTTTCACCATTGGATAGGACCATCAAATCAATTTTGATTTTGGTATGGTGCGTTCTGATAGGGGTGGTACCACAGCGCGTGGCACACGCAAACGTCGAAATGAACCCAAATCAGTCTTGATCAAAAATGGCATTATTAATCTAAGCATTCGTTTTGTACACGCTGAAGCATGCAGCGCTCAGGACGTACTCCCGTTTGGCGGATTCGAGAAAGGAGATCATGCACAATTTAATATAACTTATTTTTATGTTCGCATGCATCCTGTCAATTTTTATGGAGGACTAAAAGAACTAAAGGGACTATGTGTTACTACCACGTGTGCTCCCGTACCGTTTCCTGTTTTACCGTTTTACCGTTTCCCGTCCAAACCTGTTTTAGCTTTACCAGAGCGCGCACTCTCGGTCATCGCCCAAAAAGGCGTTTTACTGGTAAATATACAGTTGAAGGCGCCATTCCTAATGCCTGCTGCATGAGCATACACAAATTATTTCACATACATGGTCCAGCATCACATTTCCATTGAAAATGTCCCTTCGCCTATTCAAACAAAGCATATATGGATATTTGTGTAGCATGCATATTTGATGTGTGTTCTGCGCCCCTCATCTTTATTAAGTCGTATGTACGTATCGATAGTGACGATGATGGCAGGCGATGCGATGCTCTACTTGACAGACATTCTCGGCTGCAAATACTTTCAAAATAGATTTTACCATGACACTTCTGGCGACACATGACATCGATGCTCGCGATGACCCCAGCATGGTCGACACCGACGATTGCCATGCACGGTATCAGTCAAACTGTTAAACATTCTGGCGAACCGAATGCCTTCCGCTGAACGAAGTCCATAGGTATATTGCAAGACATTTTTCCTTGGATTGATATTCCATGATTGAAAATCCACTTGTCATTGTATTCTCAAGCGTGCATATATTAGCATATTTTGAAATATAACTGTGCTGTATCTATTTCGTTACTCATCGCGTGCAATTATATGAGTTCCTATTTCTTAGAATGGACAGACAGAATGGACAGCAGTATCTGCTTTTTGCAAGTTCAGCAGACACAAGGTTCGCAGTTTTGCAACTTTCTAGCCACCAAAAGCTGAGGCATTTCTGAACAGGTTAAGTAATTGAGGTATCATAAAGCCACATAATTTAAGTTTCTATATCTAGGACGTAGGTATTGGTCCGGTTTGTTTTCCAAATTTAGCGGCTGCACGTTCCCAAACTTGTTGGCCGGGGTGCGAGCTCCGCTCGCTCTCCTGGCAAATATTCCCAATGACTCAAAAACAAATCTGAAATTGTGATGCCACGTCAGTATCGTGCCTTCTCGAAATATTTTCAAAAGGAAAGAATCTTCCCAGGAGGCCATCCATGATTATTTCACCAGATGTGTGCCCAGCTGAATCATGTGACCCAACCTTTGTCCGGTGCGCTATCAACCCAGCAGGACCTGATGAGTAGCAAAACGACGTATCTCCGTTTACTTAGCTGTTGTGGAATTCAATGCAAAACCAGGCTCGTTTCATTTAACAAATATTAATAGTTCAGCATCCCATGGTAAGAATTCTCAATCTGCCATTTCTCCTATCCCGACTCCCTCGCTCAGATGCTAAGGTCACGTGGGGATGCCTGCAAGACACTTAGTCCATAGATTGAATCGGTTACGATAAGGTAAAACATTACGATGTGAGAGACTGTCTGTTTGGAAGAATGTTTAATCATTCACTGCTGGTTACCAGATAACTGGGATCATTAACTGCAGGTTACCAGAGCACTGGAATCATTCACTGCTGGTTACCAGAGTACTGGAATCATTCACTGCTGGTTACCAGAGCACTGGGATCATTCACTGCTGGTTACCAGAGTACTGGAATCATTCACTGCTGGTTACCAGAGCACTGTAATCATTCACTGCTGGTTACCAGAGCACTGGAATCATTCACTGCTGGTTACCAGAGCACTGGAATCATTCACTGCTGGCTACCAGAGCACTGTAATCATTCACTGCTGGTTACCAGAGCACTGGAATCATTCACTGCTGGTTACCAGAGAACTGGAATCATTCACTGCTGGTTACCAGATCACTGGAATCATTCACTGCTGGTTGCCAGAGTACTGAAATCATTCACTGCTGGTTACCAGAGTACTGGAATCATTCACTGCTGGTTACCAGAGCACTGGAATCATTCACTGCTGGTTACCAGAGTACTGGAATCATTCACTGCTGGTTACCAGAGCACTTGAATAATTCACTGCTGGTTACCAGAGTACTGGAATCATTCACTGCTGGTTACCAGAGCACTGGAATCATTCACTGCTGGCTACCAGAGCACTGGAATCATTCACTGCTGGTTACCAGAACACTGGAATCATTGACTGCTGGTTACCAGAGCACTGGAATCATTCACTGCTGGTTACCAGAGCACTGGAATCATTCACTGCTGGTTACCAGAGCACTGGAATCATTCACTGCTGGTTACCAGAGCACTGGAATCATTCACTGCTGGTTACCAGAGCACTGTAATCATTCACTGCTGGTTACCAGAGCACTGGAATCATTCACTGCTGGTCACCGGAGCACTGGAATCATTCACTGCTGGTTACCAGAGCACTGGAATCATTCACTGCTGGTTACCAGAGCACTGACATCATTCACTGCAGGTTACCAGAGCACTGGGATCATTCACTGCTGGTTACCAGAGCACTGGAATCATTCACTGCTGGTTACCAGAGCACTGGGATCATTCACTGCTGGTTACCAGAGCACTGACATCATTCACTGCAGGTTACCAGAGCACTGGCATCATTCACTGCTGGTTACCAGAGCACTGAAATCATTCACTGCTGGTTACCAGAGCACTGGAATCATCACGAATGTCTGGCTTGTTTCCATGGTGTTCGTGATCAAGTCATGGATGAGTAGTTTGTTCTGCGGATCCATAATTATGTCATGCACTGAGTGTCCTCTAATCCTTTACATTCTCCTCTGTGACCTGTCGCTGTACCAGCTGCCTATTGGTGGGGCGGGTCGCGGCTGGCCGTGACCCGCGGACCGTCGCTGGTGTGCTCGCACCTGGCGCCGGTTAGGTGTATAATGTACCGCACACGACACACGTAACAACTGCACTAATTAGGGGTGAGCAGCTGTGATGCCAGTTGTCGCTGCAGGAACGTGTCAGCGCGGCCGCCGCCTTCACTTCCTTTAATGAGCGGCAACTTACAGCCCCGATGCATGGCCGTTTTAAAGGTACACACTTGGGTGCAGAGCGAGGTGGCGCTCATAGTGGAAAGGAACTGTAGTCAGGGATAGGACAATGTTGAACAGAATGAATGCAATACAATTAGAATCAGAGGTGACGAGGATTGTCGAGGTGCGTCTTCTCTCAGAACCACGGTTCCTACTCATATCCCTGGAAATTAATTTGGTAAGAACAGAAGGTGCTTGTAAGTTGAGGCTATATGTTTGTTCGTGATGATGTACGTACTTCAACTACATATGTTTTTGAGATACGTAGCATGTATGACTGTGGGTGGCATGATACATTAAATATCATTTCTGCCTAGTGCACGTTAATGCAAATGTTTTATTCCTTGCCAACGTGAAATGACGTTCTTCTTTGTTATTGATGAAAAACCTCACTTGTACCCTATTATTCCAAACGAAGCATTAGTGCTATGCGCAGTATGAGTTTTTGTGCTTACCAGTGGCCATTTAGACGGCCGCATGGCTCTTTGTCTGACCTTATTTCCGCTGCCTGCGTCGGAGCATTTATGTTATTAACATAATATGCTCGACGGATCCAGGCCACACTAAGCCGCGTGCATGTTTGTGCCAGGAACGAGGCCACCTGAATTCGGGCCATGAAAATCTCAGCTTTCCGATGTGCATCGGACAAGGAACTTGATCCATTGGCTGGCGCAAAATCGTCAGCTGCGCACACTGAACACTGAACAGAGGATGATGCAGCATCAGTCTGATTGGACGCTGGTGTGATTGTGGTCGTGTGGGCAGCCCCAATGACTAAACCATAAATCAAGCCAATGTCTGCATGACTCGTGCTTTTAAAGGTGCGGCGGAATATATATATATAATACATATATTATACTAGTAAGGCATGCATGGCATGAAGCAGACGGAGCGAGTTATTGCATTTGTGTCCGGCAACTGATCAGCATTGTTGCTTGCTGCAATAGTAAAGGATTATACTTACCTGCACCTTTCTATGGCTCTCAGTGAACAACACAGTTACGACCATTGACATAAGTATATTTTTTCCTTCTGATTCTCACAACAACAACAACAACAACAACAACAACAACACGTGTATTTTCAGAATTCAGAAAAAAACACTATCACAAGATCGCTGCGGAGATGAATTCGAAGTCAACGCTTTTGCTCATCTCAGCCGGCATTTATTTGTGTTTCTGATTCTCACAAGATCGTTGCGGAGATGAATTACAAGTCAACGCACGTGCTTACTGCTTATCCTAGCCGGCATTCATTTGTGTTTATTTATAAATGGTGATAGTTTCTTCAGTGATGTCAATTATTCTCACGTAGCCTATACCATGTGTTAATTTACGACAAAATTATCAGTGTATACCTTTGCATAATCAGTGCAGTGAAACGGGAGTTTTCCCTGAAACACATAGCCCAAGCAAGCAAGTATTCAAGCAAGCAAGTTGAAGACGGATTTCGTCCCATCTGTAAGACTACGTTCGTTCGAACGCTTGGCGTTCTCACTCACTCCGTCTAAATTAGTATGGGTGGGCGGCCGGTTGCGGGTGTGGGTGTACATGAGATGGATGTGTGCATGCTTGCACGTGTATTTCATGTATGCATTTGACCAATGTCGCACTGTCGCACTGTCGCACTGTCGCACTGTTGCACTGTCGCACTGTTGCTACTGATTGGCGAGTTACCCAGTGGCGGAGAAAGATCGCGACAATTCGCCACCGACTAACGGTTCGGCTTACAAAGAATGTCCTTATCCAGCCATCTTTCCCCCGATCGATTTCTGGTGACCCAGTTTCTCAAATGTGGTCGCCATTGTGAGTTGTGATTCGGCATTTTACATCGTGGTACGTGTTACTGAACGATGTGATATTTCGGACCGGCAGGGTTGAATCACCGTTTGCAGAACTATTTATCTGATCGGGCGCGCCAACATTCGGTTCTTGCCGAGATAAAATAAACTGAACATTCCAATGTATGTGATGCAGCGGCGCCACATGTTTGGCTTAAAAATGCTTCAGATGACAAGGCAGATGCAGATGACGAATTTCGGCGTTGTATTCCTAAAAGAGTCGGGCTGGCAAGGGGAGGTGATCGTACCGAGTTAAGCGACTCAGAGGCCGTCAGACAAAAGGCGATGTGGTGATACAAAGAGCAACTGCAATTGACGCTATGTAGAGGAACATAGGATGAGGCCAGTCGTTGGTTAAATTGCCATTTGAACACCATAAGAGGCCAGTCAGACAGTCGAAACTCGAAAGAGCTGAATTTCGACTATGAGCGCGTGGGTCCTTCTAATGTTCCAAGGAACAATTGCTGGGGAACATTGCTGGCAACTTACTTAACTATCATGCGGTGAAGCGACAACTGCCAGCCGTCTTTGATCTACAAAGTTCGTTTCCTCTCTTCGCTTTGAACAGGTAGCCAGGTGACCTTGGGTCTTGGTTGTATCCTATTGTTTTGCATTACCAAGTCAGAGCAGACAGCGACGACACCCACGCGGGAAACGCCGTTTGGCTGTTTTACATTTTTGATGTCTTGCAACGGACAACGTCCGCCGGTTATGTATGAATTGCAATACAACCGTTTCCGGTAGAAGATATGTCGACAGTCGAATATATTATGTTTTCTCCGACACCGCAAATAGCCGATGCCACCAGTTGGAGCTGCAGCTTTTGAGCCAGTTCCCGCACTTGCCGTGGCTTCCATATTTAGAAGACAGAACGGAAAGTAGAGCTGAAGTATTCTGGTGACAAGACACACCTACCTTAACTTTACACGAGATAAACATTGCACTAGCCGTTTTCACGAAGGATTATTGCGCTGAAAAGTTTCTGAAAGATTCTGAAAGTTTTGAAAAACTGCACAACTTTTACATGCGATTTTTCGCTAGAAATGTCCCTCATAATTTTGTAATATTTTTTGTAATAATAAAATATGTTGACAAAATTGCGGTTTGGTGGTAATAAGCAAGATAAGTATTGATAGAATCTTCCTGAAACATTTCAGCGCAATAATCCTTCGTGAAAACGGCTAATGTTGCAGGATGTTGCATCATGTTGCTATTCTATAGGGGTAACGTCTGGCGATTGCCGTTATAGATCAGTCCATGCAAAACGAAACCTTTATAGTGGAATCCAGAACAAACATTTCTCCTAACGTGACGCACCAATGTGCTGAGTGATCCCTGCCTCTCTTCTATTGGCGCCCAGTCATCAGTCTGGCAGTGGCTCCCGTTCCTTACATACCAAGAAACCATGATGCATTCCCTCCCTGTGCTCTCCGTTGCCCGAGAACGTTATTGGGGAGATGAGTCGGAGTCTTAGACATAATTAGACCACCGTTCCCTCGGGTGGGGGCAGTGGTACACAGGGAAGTTAAATTTAATATATATAGTATCTATCAATTACTTTGAAGTAATGGGTGTACAATTTGCATACACTGGATGATATTGCCCCTTTGTTGTTGTTACTATCTGCTAGTGTGTCGCAACTCGGAAACTATTTCACAACCCCCGAATTAATTACCCCGCTCAACGATGGTGAAACTCCCAGCCGCTCAAATTAGCATGGTAAACAGCGTAAACACGATTATAAATATCCTGTTTGTGACGTGTCTGAGATTATGTGTAGCTCGAGAAATAATGGTGCTTCAAATATACATAATCGGACGTGACAAGGACATCCCCAAGATGGTTTAGGCTCAGTTTTGTAAGTAGTTTGTTGGAGATTCCAAACGACTTGTTTGGTAATTGAACATTTTAAATTACCTGATTAAAAAAATATGATGGAACGTGTCTATGATGGAACGTCCCGATCTTTGAATGGCCACATTTCTTCAGAACGATTCATGTGGTCAGTTGATCCGTGACATGAATGCTTGACTTAACCGGTGTTGGTGCTTAACTATAAGGATTTTTGTCAGAACTCAGAAGTGTTCAACTCGTCAAGACGCGAACTGTTTGGTTCGGTGTCAAACTTTGGTGTGCTGAAGTAAGTGCATAAATAATTTAGTCCTTCATGCTGCAGCCTGCATTAGGGGTGACATCACCGTAAACTTGTCTCTAGCAGGACATGGCAGGACATGTATGGACATGGATGGGTGTTCCAAAAAAAAACTTTTTTCGTCGGTGCAAGCTTGCCAATTGACACGGCGTTCTTCTTTGGGCCAATAAGTATGCTAAATTTCATTTCGATCCTTTTATTTTTGGTCTCCCCCCCCCTGGGTCTCCGTAAGTTGTTGACCCCTACCCACAACGTCAAACATCAAAGTCGTCGTACAGACCTCCGCGTGTGCTCATTTTAAAGCTATTGTCGAGTAGAGTAAACTTTAATTCAGTCGAAATGCTCTAAATTCAAGTTTTCGTTCTATGAGACATAAACAGAGCCCAAAAGCAAGCCTTCAATAGAGCTCTATTGAAGGCTTGCCTTTGGGCTGTTTATGACTCATAGAACGCAAACTAGAATTTAGAGCATTTCGACTGAATTATAGTTTATTCTACTCGACAAGAGCTTTCAAATGAGCACACGCGGAGGTCTGTACGACGACCTTGATGTTTGACCTTTTGGGTAGGGGTCAACAACTTACGGAGGCCCGGAGGGGGGGGGGACCAAAACTCAAAGAATCGAAATGAAATTTTGCATACTTGTTACTGGCCTAGAGAAGAACGCCGTGTCAATTGGCAAGCTTGCACCGACGAAAAAGTTTGTTTGGGGACGCCCTAATGGATAGGCTTTCTATATCGCTCTTTATATTCCTATTGTTTGTCACCTCATACGATGAAATGAAAAGGACGCGCCATGGACGGCTCACGCTATCGATTATATCCTGCGACCTTATCAACGGCTGTGGCCGGCACTCGAACATTGCTTCACGAGTATTAGTTCGGTGGCTATTGTTAAACATGCCGTAGACCATGCAAGCATGTTGACATGTTAGGAGCGTGCTGATACACCCGAAAGGCAATACATACAACGTGTCTCCGTAAATATGCATAAATTAATGGATATCGCGGTTCGGATCCGGCCTTCACTGACTTCCCTGAAAAACCATCGCGAAGAATGTTCGTGTAGCCATTGCCATTGCACAGGTTAAAGGTAACGGGTCGCCTTGACAGTTTTCTTGACATTTGGCAGTAAGGGTTGACTTCAGGTGAAAGCAAGCAAATATCACATTGGTTTAGATGATGATGGATATCCATGGGGAATGCGCAAGTTTCCCTTTTGTAGTACGACGCCATAACACGGCTGTTTCTGAAAATGTTCCCTTACTGACACGGGTGGGACACACCACACTGCTTCGGTACCGTCTGACTGACACGGGTGGGACACACCTGACACGGGTCGGACACACCGCTTCGGTAGCGTCTGACTGACACGGGTCGGACACACCTGACACGGGTCGGACACACCTGACACGGGTCGGACACACCGCTTCGGTAGGTACCGTCTGACTGACACGGGTGGGACACACCTGACACGGGTCGGACACACCGCTTCGGTACCGTCTGAGACTGACACGGGTCGGACACACCACACCGCTTCGGTACCGTCTGACTGACACGGGTCGGACACACCTGACACGGGTCGGACACACCGCTTCGGTAGCGTTTGCAAATTACCGGGCGTTGCGAGAAAACAAATATATTTCATCACGCTCAGTTTTTTTCACGGCCTGCACTACAATTCCGCTAGTTCAGTTCAAAACGTGTTAAAGGCGAATTACTTGTAACGTTTCGTATAGGTCTGAAATTTGACTGAAATTTGACTTAAATTTGACTTAAATTTGACCGTCTTCCTTACCTGATCCTTCCCAAAAATATAAAGGGTCAGCAATACATTTCTTCAATATTCAGAAGCAACATTTTCAAATATTCACCACCACCGCGCATATAACTTGAACTTCAGCGCCGCTTTGTGACAGCTCTGCTATCGCGGCGGATAGCAGTCACGTGACAGGAAACACCCAGTTTCCCATGAATCGCATACTGCACGGCCCAATCATGGTTACTCAGCACATCCCGCGCTTGGATGCTCGCTGCACACCGCACCGAGCTGCACTTCTGGTAACTGCGACCACAGCAGCTCCACGGTGTCAGTGTAGTGCGCATCCTTTTAACATTTCCAGGGCCGACCTGCATTCACATTAGGGATGCAAATTTCAGGACCACGGAGCCGGCGCTGGTCCTAAATTCAGGCCCGGCGGGCCTGAAGCTGTGTCTGAACTCAGGCTTGCCGGTCTCATACTGGGCGGGTGTTGCCACATGTGGCCGGCTTGATGCCGGTGCCAACTCATTTATGAGCGGTGGCGGTGGCGGTGGCGGTGCCGGTTCCTGTTTTTTGATACATTTATGCATCTCTAATTCATATCCCTGCCTCATGAAATTAAACGCCGCCAACGATTGGTCTCCGCACCGCTCCTCCCGAAAGTACGACGCTTTAAAAGGAGTGACGCGTCTCAAATGATTCAGACGGCATCAGGGTCGTGCTCGACTCATATTGTTTTTTAGACTGACTCGACTGACTCATTTCGAAGGGACTCTGGCTCAACTCTGACTCAAGCGGGGATTTTTTTTTTTAGTCAACTCAGCTTTGATTCATTTGCTTTTACCCCTGACTCAACTCTGACTCAAGCGGGACATTTTTTTTCTTTTGAGTCGACTCAACTTTGACTCATTTGCTGTTACCCCTGACTCAACTACGACTCATGTGAAAGTTTCTTGAGTCGACTCATTGTGTGACTCATGTTCAACTGACTATGATTCAAATGTATTTGACACGCAAAAACTCATTGGAATATTATATCATATATGTAAACACCTTTATTTGGATTTACACTGGATCAAGGCACATTAATGAATATCGCATTATCATAAATATCTACTGCATCCAGCTGCATTGAAATCTATATTAAAATATATATGTTCCTAATAGCAATAATAATCATACCAATTCTTATTATTATTTCGCACCAGCACAGGTACATATCTTTACTTTACCACTATTGTTAATTGCTATATATTTTAACTCTCTCCCTACGGGGGGGGGGGGCTGACAGGCCCCCCTTGGCCCCTGAGGTTTTTCTTGAAGAAATTGGTACACATTCAGCGCATCTTGCTAAAAATTTTGGTAGCTGAGTTTACACCACAATTATACATATGCTGTAAAAATTTAATTGAAATTGGTTGAGTAGTTTGGGAGATAATCGTGTTTTGAGGACGTCATGATGGTGAAAAAACGATAAATATTTGAAAAATGGTAGAGAACAGAGTTTTAAAGGAAATTGCAAACGCAATTCACCAAAGATACAACATGGCATTATCTTCACAATGGCAATCTCGGATTTGCAAAATGTTAGGTTTTTGACCCCTAAAATAAAATAACTTTTTTTAAATCCCCACAAAATGAAAATTGTCAAAGATGTTAGAAAAACCGGAATATATGTGAGAGAACTGAGTATGGACAATACCCATACCAAATTTCAAAGCAATATCTTCATTTTTGACTGAGTGATGGCTCCCTAAGTGTAAGAAACTGATGACGTAATTTTTTAATAACTTTTTTGACTTTTTTTGACAAGATACGAACAAATAATTACCTTTTCTGTATTTCAGAGATAAAACTGGTCTAGGAACATGCATTTTTATTTACATTTATCATTTTCTAATTTTGATGTTTTCTGAAGAGCAAAATCGCTGTTCCGGACGTGGTAAATCCGAGGTCATTCACTTGACCTGGAAGGTTACCCGTTGACCTGGAACCTAAAAATCGCATAATGCTAGATTCCTCTCATGACAGGCAACATGCTGGTTCTTACCGCATTGCTCTAAGTTGCTTGGTTTGGAAGTTAACAGGGGGTCTGTCAGCCCCCCGTAGGGCGAAGGTGAAAAAACTCCCGTAGGCCGAGGGTTAATGGTCCTATATGATAGGATGCAAATATGAAATAAGTGAGGAAAATGTATTTAAAGTTGGTTCTTGAGCTGGGCGGAGAAGTAAAACAGGTGTTAATTAAAATTGAGTTGCCGAACCAATCAACAAGCTCAATAGTCAATACTGATAGCAGGCTAGCAGGTTGTAAAACACTAACTGGTGTGCTGTATTCATGAATAGGTAGGGGAGAACGTGGTCACTTGGTCGTTTTTTTTAAATATATGTTTAAATCATGGTCACATTTGATCACTTACACAATGCTAATAGGTGTCAAATTTATTTGTTGTTCCGGCATATTAAGCATAGAACGATAGTACAGTTCGTTTTAGTAGCATTTACACATTTGTACAGGTCACTCAACCGGCCAAGTCAACCCGGGGGGGGGGGGACTTGGCCGGGGGGTCACTTGGCCGGGGGTTGGGATGGAGTAGGTAATCCCCACTGCGGGCGAGTCGGCTTCAACGACGAAGAACGTGAGCAGACCAGTGTATGGTCGCTTCCACAGGAGAGCATTTTGTGAACACCGTCTTGCAGCACGGCTGCCTGAGACGGTGTCGTCGTTTTTCCGCCACCGAATAGACCGGACGGGGATGCCGGTCTCGGCAGACACGACTTTCAGAAAGGCGCTATTCCGCACCCGCTTCACCGCAGCCAGCAGTTGGCCACGTGTGTAAGCGGCGGGATTGCCGCGCTTGACCAAAGGCGCGGGGGGGGGGGAGCAACGGGAAAATGCCCCCCCCCAAGACTGTTCAAGGTGGGCCAAACTATGTCCCCCCCAAGACGTGAAGTCCCAGTGTTATGAAATTATTTTTGAATACATGCAGAGAGGTAACAAAACTGCTAAAAAAAACATGTGAAGAGGTAACAAAAATAAGAATCAAAATATATCTGAATTTTACTCATGTACTACACAAATAAGTGATCATCCGGAGGTGAAGCTCCTCATCAAGATTGTACGGAATATGACATAAGTTGATATAATTCAATTTTTTCTCAATGTTAGCATAACCACATACAAACTAGTTTCTTATTGACATTTTTCATTTTGAAATATACATTTCATAATATAACCAAGATATACACAATTCAGCAAGCATAGTGATCCAGTTCACAGTTCAACTCAAGATTGTAAGTAATATGACAAAGTTGATATAATTAAATAGTTGCTCACAGTTGTAAACACATTTCAGGCAGCATTGCATTAAACAAGTAGGATGCAGAAGCATACCCATATTTATACATAGCAACCGCACAAAGTTCAGAAATGTGTTATGAGGTGATCTGAGAAAGACTAGTGAATTCCAAAATATCCATGGCAAAATATAGTTCAACTATTAGCCTATCATGTGCAAACAAAATATATTATTTCACTGAATTGATATAATTCAACTCATTATTGGTTAAGTGACGGGTTGTGCTCTAGCCTCTAGCATAACCCATCAAGTAAATAATTAGGGCAAAACAAAAACATAATTGTGACAATACCGTCAACTGATGTAACCCTGGACATATCCTAACCTCAGACTTGTCAGGCTATCAGAATGTAAGCAATACAGACTCACTAGCACACTTTGCATCTGTATTGTCTGCACTCTAGTCTGATAGCATGAAAAGTCTGAGGTTAGGATGTGTCCGAAGATTAGGCTTTTACTCTTTAAGCATGATTGACAAATGCCCTTATTTACCCATGCATATTAACATGTGGAATTTCATTAATTAGTAGATTTATGACAATATAAGTTCCTAGCAATCACTTTGGAGAGATATTCCTAACATTCACATACTCCATACAAACACATACTCCATGCATTGCAATGTTTGGTCTGGTATGCCAAAGCTGAGTGGTACCCCACTTCTCTCAACTTATTGAATTATGGGAAGAAAAATAAGATAAGGGGCAGCATATAAATACAACGAGGGTGTTTACCTGCCGCCACTCCTACATCAGCATGCCCACACCAAACAACTTTCTGCATTACCTAGGGCAGCCTTTGTATGTAAGCTGCATCATTGTTCTATTACCCTGGCTGCCTCAAAGACATTAGACGCCGGAACTTATTTTGTATAAACAGCGCCAGGTTAGCTGCATCCTTGCGGCAGCTAAATTATTCGCGCTGAATAATCCCCGCAAAATTGTTACCTCCTCAGAAAACATCTCAACCTAAATCATTTTTTCAGACTGGTTTCGGCTGGTGAAAAAACATTGAAGTTTTTGGTAATGACCTGTTTTTGTGTGATAAATAAGTGTAAAAATAAGCAGATTGTCTTATAATAAAAACATGCCGGTATAATTTGTGTTACCTCCTCAGAATAACGATAGATTACAGAACAAATCTTCCAACTTTTTTGTTGGAAGCGGTGCCATGACTTAAGTGCTTTGGCACTTTTGCACCAATTGCTTTATTGTAATTTCTGCATTATTATGTGCATTATGAATAAAATTTCACAAACAAAACAAACAAACAAACTTGTAAAAAACAAAATAAGCCACGTAAATGATAACATTACTTGTAAATAATGCAAGTCGTTTGCAAAATGGTTTTTCAAGCCATTACAGTCTTCAAATATATTATTTAATGTGTGCAAAATGTATAATATCATGATAAGTATCACGGCGCACGAAGCAGGTCAAAATGGACCTATTAACATGATGCAAGGCAAAAATCACTTAAAATACAGGAATGTATATTTGTCATCAAAAATGATACCAAAGCTTCTCAACGGACTATACAAGACTATGCCACGTTTTTGTGCAAATCTGACCGCTATTGAACGAGTATATAAAACATGCGAGAAACATGCCACTAGTTACCTCTTTCTTACCTCCTCTCCTCACCAGTGCAGTGGCTCAGAAGCCAGCAGGTGAACAAAGCTATAAATTGATCAACTATGTTTCGACGTGAAATGTAGGTAGGTAATAGGTATGGAGGTATCTGAACAAACGCAAGGTATACAAATGTCATCAAATCACCTAAAGGTGACGCAGATAATGCAACCCAAATACTGCACAACGCTCAATTGAATGGCAAAAAGGGAGGCGAATGGGAGGTAACTATTTCAAATTAAGAGGTATTTTGGGAGGCAACTATTTTGGTAAATGCATGCCCATCTGCATGTAATTTTCCCAATTGCAGAACACTGAAGTCCCCCGGTCTTTTCGCCGACGGCTGACGTCCTGCTACCCCCTTTGGAAATACGCCACTGGATTTGCCCCCCCCCCCCCCAAAGAAGAAAGAAAGAAGAAGCACGGGCTGATCCGCCCTTGCCCTTGACGTAGGTGCGCATGAGATATCTGTGCACAGAGTAAGTGCGATTAGTATAATCATTTTTACCAAACCCCTGGGCGACTTGACCGCCCGGCCAATTCACCCCGAGCGCACCGGCCAAGCCGCCCCGGAACGTTTTTTTTAATAAAACAATCTGCACACTCGCCAAAGTTATCGCTAAAACTAACAAATCGGTTACACAGTTGCTTGTATTGCTACCTACATCGCACCATATTGTCGGAATTTAGATGCGACCCAAACACTAGACACCATACAAAGTTTCGTACAGAAGCAAAAGTTACGTTTTGGGTGAAAATTCCCGTTCCAGCAGTTTTGAAGAAAACTATAGGAGCAAGCATGTTGTTGTTTTTGCTCCGGTTACTCCCCACGCCGGGAGATGGTGACAGGTTAAAATCCATTCCTTCAGGGTTGCCAGATAGCGTAAACAGGTGGGCGACCAAGTCACCCCGGCGGCCAGGTGACCCCGTTCTCCCCTACTTACGGTTAAGAGTTACAGTAGGTAGTCATTCCGGGCCTTTTGTTACTTACGCAACTTTGCTCAGTCAGATAGACACTAGACTGCAGTAGAAACACTGCATTTAGAACACAACAGTCAATAAACTATGATACGATATTGATGTCTTTTCTCATTAGTAAAATAAAATTAAACCACACCACTGTGGTTTAATTTTGTGTAACTGTGTTGTTCACTGAGAGCCAAAGAAAGGTGCAGGTAAGTATAATCCTTTACTATTGCAGCAAGCAACAATGCTTATCAGTTGCCGGACACAAATGCAATATCTCGCTCCGTCTGCTTCATGCCTTGCATGTTGCTCCCATCCAACTTACAATACTCTTTAAAACCCGCCCTGAAACTCCGCACACAAAATTAATACAAAGTTTGGATGGAATTTTCAAGTTAACTGGTTTAATCAGTCATTTGGAGAAATTGCATATGTGAGTTGTGACACTCCCGGAGTAACTTGTGAGCTGCTAGTAGCTAGTGCTAGCATGTGGACCAGTATCCTTACCAATCACAGCCCTCACTCAATTCCTCAACACATTTGAGTTGAGGATCTATCAACACGGTATGAAATTCGTATGATTGATACTTGCCAAGTCATTGTTGTGGAGTTAAAAAAAATAATCGCGCTCGAACCATCAACGCCTATGTTTTAAGTGTAACTGAGTGAACTGACAGTGACAACTGCAATATTTTTTTTTTTTTTTTTTTTTTTTGGGGGGGGGGAAATATTTCGGCGTTAGCAAACAAAGTGAATGGTGATCTGTTGTTGAATTAACATTATTAAAGTACCTCTCAACCTCAAGTGAATTTGTGATGCAAACTTTTCGATTTCAGACATAAATGGCGCGTATGGTTCATGGTTCGTATAAACATTCTATAATGTTATGTTGATATGGTTATTATTAGGTTTTAAATACTGCAGTTATCATTTGTATGTACATATTCCATATTGTATTGCTTCACTTAAGATAAGGAGCAGTCAGCAGAGTTTGTGATATAGGTACTCTTTAAGTTATTTTTTAGACAGGAAATGTATTTATGTGGGTTTGAAAAGCACCTCAACTCACTCTCTAGAACATTGTTTGGACCCCTTTATTATTTAGTTGCTCCCAATTTGTTGTTTGCATCAGATTTGACTGACTCGTGAGAGGATGAGTCGACTCAGCTTTGACTCGGGCAGCATCCAGGCGACTCAACTTTGACTCAAGCGACATCCATGCGACTTCACTCTGACTCAACTCGAACCCCTATTTTTATTAAGCGACTCGACTCTGACTCAAGTTGATTTGAGTCAGGGTTGAGTCAAATTTGACTCACCGACTCTGAGTCGAGCCCTACCCTGGACGGCATGTGTTGTGCCGACCTGGTTTCCTTTATGGAAATGAGTCCAGATTAACAGACGTGGTCGCGGCGCTATTTGCATTAGAAACCACGTCCAACGATGTTTACCCGGTCTAAAATGTACATATTAGCTTCCGAGAAAAATAACAGGCGCCAAGCCGCTTCACATTTGCATGTCCTCTGTGTTTTCTCTGAAAATACCGGCCGGTAAGAGGCTCATTGGCTCCAGTTGTGAATGTGTCTGTGGTGCGGGTTATCGAACAGCACTGGCGGGGCGGCGGGAACTGTCTCGAATCATCCATTGATTGCGTCGGCTTCGGGACACACTTGTGCAATGCTCCCAGATGCACAGCTGCTGGTGGTGCGCAGGCAGTTGTCGCAACTTGTCAGTGTCTGTCGTGTCTGTCGTGTCTGTCGTGTCTGTCGTGTCTGTCGTGTCTGTCGTGTCTGTCGTGTCTGTCGTGTCTGTCGTGTCTGTCGTGTCTGTCGTGTCTGTCGTGTCTGTCGTGTCTGTCGTGTCTGTCGTGTCTGTCGTGTCTGTCGTGTCTGTCGTGTCTGTCGTGTCTGTCGTGTCTGTCGTGTCTGTCGTGTCTGTCGTGTCTGTCGTGTCTGTCGTGTCTGTCGTGTCTGTCGTGTCTGTCGTGTCTGTCGTGTCTGTCGTGTCTGTCGTGTCTGTCGTGTCTGTCGTGTCTGTCGTGTCTGTCGTGTCTGTCGTGTCTGTCGTGTCTGTCGTGTCTGTCGTGTCTGTCGTGTCTGTCGTGTCTGTCGTGTCTGTCTGTCGTGTCTGTCTGTCGTGTCTGTCGTGTAAAATGACGAATGAAACTCGACGAGTTGGCTGGCTGTGCGTTTGTGAAATAATCGTTATACGTAGCTGGAAACGAAACACGCATTAGAAAGCTGCTCTATGTGGCGGAGTCTCTCTACCATCACATCCCATAATTATTATGCCGGGACGTAATTTCCTTTCTAGTACACGTATCATATTACCGGCCCCCGAGTTCACGACATGGGACCTGTCTCATACACGAAATACGACGGCGAAACTACGTATTTTCCCTGGCGGACAGCGCGCTGGCCGTGTCGTGGGTTTGTCGGCGGTCAATCCCCTATCAAGACACGGTACTGGCTGCACTATCAACCGCATCTGCACTTGCCCATTGTGGTTTGCCACCGTACAGCGCCAGCTGGGAACCTGCTACTGTGGCCGCTCGGATCATGGCGACTTTTTTGTTCTCGGTGTAAAGGTGACCGCACGATAGGCAGTATGATAGGCACTTTGCAGTGTGTGCCCTGTAAAAATCGCTAGACTTGAGAAAAGTATTGTCTGTGTAGCAAGTTAGCCCGATCTGGGCGCAATATCTGTATCTTGGATAGTGTCGGTGTTTCAGGGTGCATTGTATCCAAACGGCCCGATTAGGACGTCTCCCAATGAAGGCGGACTATTGGGGCAGTTTTGTGACCAATGGAACATCGTGAAGACGTGGAGACTGATCAGAGGTCGAGGAGACGCCGCCGGCTTGATTTGTGATGGCGTGCCTCTCAGCGACGTCCGGTGCGAACCGGTGTCGTACGCGAGTGACGGCGACTCTAGACCAGGTCTCTGACTGATCTACAGTGTCCTACAGTCCTACATCCTGTCCTACAGTGCAGGTCACCGGCCGCTGCAGGCGGCTGACCGGGCTCAGCCGACTCCCAGGGTCTTCAGCCGTCGAATGGACCGGCCCTGAGCTTCGATATGAACCCTGGCCGGGCCTGTTGATTGAACTAATACAGCCGGGCATCGATCGCCAGTTCACAGTCTGTCACACAGATGGCAGCACCAGAGGCCGCATGCCGTCACAGCCCTCCCTCACTCACCCCGACAGGAGACAGGGCGAGAGCCACTGCTCGTATCTATGGGATTTTTTTAAAAAAATTCTATGGGATCTAGGGATTTGGACAGTTAACCAGTCTGTAAATTACGATAGGGGAAGACGTATGATTCGCAACATTTTTATTTGGAGGCTCAAATATCCACATCGAATGACGAATTGCCAAAAGCATCAGAAATTATTTTAGTTGTGAATTTAGCACGAGTCGGGGCGTGAACCTTTGTGTACTCCTACAACGCCATCGCCTGGCCAGGCCGAAAATGGAGTCGAGGGTACACAGTAATCAACTGAGGTACAGCAAATATTCACTTGCCGCTGGCTTTTGCATCCCCTTTATTAATGACCAGTACAAATATAAACCATACGCAATTTTGAAGCATACTAGTTTTGAGCGGGCTCTGATCTTCTATGTGCGTCAAATTCATCTGATTGTCACACTTTTCACAGCCTACTCTTCAGCCTACGCTGAATCCGGCATCTCACGTTCGGCTATATCAGGGCAGTAGAACACTTGGTACTCCAAAGTGTTTTTTAGTATATACTAAAACAAAAATACTATAAAAACTAGAAAATATACCAATAAATGAAGGTCACTACCAGATTTGGAATAATATACCAAATATGGGTGCACGACATTCGCGGCAAGTATGGCGTTCGTGTTTCAATCAAGAATAATACAGATTTGTACAGCCTTTGCATTACAGCTACGCGCCCTAATCCACCAACAACAACAGCCTTTGCATTCACTCCCGTGCAGTGGCATTCTTCGTCACCGACGGCAGGGTATTTATTGGTCCGCGTCTCGCTTTATGTTCCAGTTTCTGGTTAGTTATTAGAACGTATTTATAATTGAATTATTACATTTTTGTCAGTTCTGTGAGCAGTCATTGTCGTGTTAACAGCCTTGGAATTTGTGTCATTTTCTGGACTTTTTGGGTCCAAAGAATTTTGCTCTTTTCATATTTCATATTTCATATCAGGCCGCTCAATATTGTTTTCCCCGCATGTTTGGTAAGACTTCGCTCGGCCTTCGGCCTCGCTCGTAATATACATCCTTGACACCTAACTGGCTGAATTTGGCGACACTGTGTTGAGATAATTTGGTATGTACTCATTGGTTATTTGCAGAACTTTGTACATACAAGTTATTGATTCATGTCGTATTCTTCTGCATCCGGCTGTTGCGCTGAAGCGGCGGAGCCTGGACAGCTCGGCGGCGACTGCTGTGTGTTGAATAGTGCAAGTCCGATCGGGTCTGCTGCCGTTGTACTGTGACTGGCGCATGTGAGGCCTTCTGAATTTATATTGTTGCTAAGCGTGGCGTTGGTCCAGTCCCTGGGGAGCTGGACCACATCTCCCCATGACAAGGGATTAACTTGGTATGTATCTTGGGATGAGCAGTAGTCGGCTCAGCAGTAGCAGAAGAGGGCTTCTGTAGTCGGCTATCTGGGGCTTCCCCGGCACAAGCGTTGATGTCATGCAGCTTGTTTTCACATTCTGTTGTGTATTTTCCTTGGTGTGAAACATGTGTTATATAAAATATATGTGATTGATCTCATTATAAAGGCATTGCACGTGATTTTAAACATTGGCAGATCCAGAACGGTGGTTTCGGGCCTGGGGGATATAAAACATATGTGATTGATCTCATTATAAAGGCATTGCACGTGATTTTAAACATTGGCGGATCCAGAACGGTGGTTAATTTTGCTCCGACTTCAGGTGTTTTTTTTTGTGTGGGGGAAGGGGGGGGGGGGGGGGGGGCATGGCCACCATGCCCCCTTCCCCTGGATCCGCTAGTGATTTTAAATATCACATTTGTATGTGCTCTGCTGTAGTATTTATCCTGATCTAGTCATAAGCATGCTTGAATTTCATCCATATATGTATATATTGACAATATATATATATATATATATATATATATATATATATATATATATATATATATATATATATATATATATAATAGTGAAAATCAAGAATACTGATGTCTAGATCGGATGTTTTGCCACAGTATGTTGCCTAAAATATGATATTCCTAATCACGTACGATACCTATATTTGATATTATTGCATTACTAATGGTCTTCTCACATGATAATAACTAAATAATAAATGCATTAATGAATATATAATACATTAATTATTTAGTTGATATCATGAGATCATTAGCAATAATATAATATTTCAAAAAGGCCACAGTCGGTGACTATTCACGTCGTTTCCTCATTCCGTCGAATTGAAAAAGTGTTGTCTGCTGCGAGATTCGAACCCGCCCTTGGCCATCGCTCGATCTGCATGAGTTCACGAGATGCTTAATAGCCCGAAAACGAACCTCACAGCGTATACTTTTGAACCCGGAAATCGAAAGAAAAATGTTCACGCTTCATTTCTAGCTACTTTTTATTGTCGTATCGGTTGCAGGTAAAAAAAGCCGTGGGCCCGTAAAATAGTTTTTTAACATGGAACCCTATGGCCTAGTAGGAAAATGTACGCCGTGCTGCCATATGGACTTTGGACCCCCTGCCATATGGACTTTGGCTATATCATGAGAGCTGGTTCGTACATATCAGCTACGTACGTCGTACATAGTACCTACATATGAGTTACATATGAGCTAGTTCGTACAAGTACAGACCGTTGACGAGTTTTGTATGACAACCGATGCCAAAACGAGACGTCATGCCGGCGCAGTGAGTCGCATATCACGCCCACCATATAATTTAACGGTGCGGATTTTCTTGCTCGTCTTATCAGGGGTCGTCAGACTTTCCCAGCGTCATGCGCCGCCAGGGAGAGCGGGACTGCCCGTGTCGGCACCTATGTATACCTGCGAGCCGCTGCTGCTGAGGTGGTTCACCCCCCCTCCCCGTCAGATAGGCTGTTGTCGTTCAGTGACCAACCCTCCCTAGCCTTTCCCAACCCACCCCACCCACCGACGGGTGAGGGCTACTAAACAGGTAGCGGGTCTCTCAGCCAAATTTATATTTGTTCTGTACAGTTTTGCCAGAGTTAGAGCATTTTCAATTTTAAGGGAGACATTTCCGATTTTAGTCCCACAAACACTACATTTGGCCATCTGTTTTTCGAAAGGTCCAGCCATGTCCCACCAACACGTTATCCAGTGTCCCACCGACACGTTATCCAGTGTCCCACCGACACGTTATCCAGTGTCCCACCGACACGTTATCCAGTGTCCCACCGACACGTTATCCAGTGTCCCACCGACACGTTATCCAGTGTCCCACCGACACGTTATCCAGTGTCCCACCGACACGTTATCCAGTGTCCCACCGACACGTTATCCAGTGTCCCACCGACACGTTATCCAGTGTCTTTATCACGGCGAATAGCCGAGCTGCTCTTTTCCCAATAGTGCTGTCGGGCTATCCTCTGACCCTTGATCGGCTTCCGAGTGTTCTGTACCTACTGGTCGACCAAACTACACCACTTTTAATTTAAACTCTTCGCGCAGTTTTCTAATGGCTGATATAATTGTAGCAGTGTTTCATCGTTACCTTGAATGTAAGCTGATTTTATTTGCGCCTGAAAATTATAATTAGTGTTTTCATCAGTTCCAAAAATAACGTTCATGTTGTCTTGTATTACTAAGTTACATTAAAGGGATTATACGGGTTTCCGTCCTGAAAGTAAATGCACTCTTTTGCAGTTGTATGAGCTTTAAACACGTTTAAGACATATAACAGGGACTTCATTGCTCATTTAGGTCCATTATTTCAGCAATTATCAGTGTTAAAACTTAGGCGTTTTTCGAGACTTGTATCAGATAACGAGTACTTGATCGGCATTATTGTCTACCACTTTCATCTTAGGCATCTGCATCAAATTCGATGGTGCAGTAATTGTTTGGTAAAAACTAGGTAACTGGTGCTGTAGTTGGAACAAAAACATTTTTTTTCTCTCTTTAAATATTGCTTGTTTTACCCGGAAATATGCCATAAGTGAGGTGTTTTTATTAGCATAAAAGAGGTGACTGGCTCTGCCTCAGCCGGTCCTGCAGAAAGTACGGGGTGGCAATCACCGCGCACTTTGAAATGTCCTTACGTGCAGGAAGAGGTCATTTCCAAAAACATAATTGTGGCTACCGTGGGACTTCTACTACCTTTATAAGTACGTTTTACTATGTAACTCAATTATTCTGGCCGGAAAAAATCGTATACATCCCTTTTAAAGGGAATGTTTCACCTTTATATTCAGGGTTTGAACTGAGATAGCCATTATCTTTGGCCGTTAATTTGAAATGTTGAAATACTAAGGTCATTTTCCCACAAAACTTAGCCGATTTTTAAGCAATTCAATTTATAGTTAGCAAAATGGGGTCTAGCCACAAGGGCGGGTCCAGAATTGGGTGGTTTGGGTGTTTTTTTTTGGGGGGGGGAAATCCCCAAAAGTCTGACACAATTATGAAAACTCATCGGATTTCGTTTGCTTGTGCATCGATAACTGATTTAAAACAAAACTTTCCTTAGTAAAAGTTACTTATATTTTTATTTTATCTCAGGAAATGTCAAATTTGCGCCCGATTTCAGGTGGTTTGGGGGGGGGGGGGCATGGCCCCGTGGCCCTCCCTCTGGATCCGCCCATGGGTCTAGGCTGGTGCCTCCGCTGATTGGATGACAGCGACTTTTTCAGCCAATCCCACTTTCTCAGCCAATCAGCGGGCGGTCTATATCTCAATAATGACGTCATCATCCCAAATTTAAAAACTTAATTTGTATAAAGTTAAGTGACTTTTCGAGAGAAAAAATATCACAATCGTTTTCAGCAGCAATTCATATTTCATATTTGCGGACTACAGCCAGCGTATATTTGACAACTTTCAGAAGGTGAAACATTCCCTTTAAGTTGAAGCGTAACCAGTGCGGCCTCATGAAGAGTGTTCCAACAATATAAGCAAAGTCCGCAGTCTCCGTCTCGTCCTATATTATGCACTTTCATAATTAATATAACGAAGTCCACCATGACAAATCAACACTATGTTCTCATGAAGGCAGACAGCCAATTATGCAACTTTATCTACTCTGGGGCGGCTGATGGCAGCAGTTAACTGACATGGGATACAATGCACAACATTGGAACAGTTGCCCGGACTTTGACATTTATTTACTTCCCACTTTCGAAGTCTGAGAGGTTTATATTGGTGTGGGGTTCTAAACCCGTTAAGGCGGCCGGCCGCATACTGGACCATTCGGTATGCGGACTCCGCGATATCGCTACGATTTCCCCGCTCATTGTTTTTGCTCGAGAGCGACTGTTGGTCAATGCCCGTTGACTACAGGTGACCTAGCTGGCGGGCCGTGTCTGCAGACATCATTTGCAAATGTGTGCATCAATGTTACGGGCTCTGTGTCGAGATCCTTGTCCGTAGCTCCCCCAGCGTTAGTTGTCCACCAATCAGCGAACAAAGGTAGCTGGCAATCAGCCTAGTTGCTAACTCTCTTGGTAACGGCAAAAGGTCTGAGGTCGAAGGGGATAGGCAGCGAGGCATGCCAACTCCACTATAATGTGACCAGGGGGTCGTAGCTAACATGACAATAACATGACCATCCATCATGGCCAAAAACTTTGAGGCCAACCGTCCTTTGTTGTAATATGTCTTTGTCCGTTTTTCCTAGGAATGGCTTACCTGCCCCTCGGCAATCGTCCCCCCCCCCCCCCCCCCGGAGTAAGCCATTCGTCGAAAGTGTGAACAGGAGTCTTCATTCGGATGTCTGTAACTACGATCCGCTATTAACACACCCAGAGGTGTCCGTATGATCCCGGATGCCGCCAGCTCCAGGGGCCGATATTAACACACCCAGAGGTGTCCGTATGATCCCGGATGCCGCCAGCTCCAGGGGCCGATATTAACACACCCAGAGGTGTCCGTATGATCCCGGATGCCCGCCAGCTCCAGGGGCCGATATTAACACACCAGAGGTGTCCGTTGATCCCGGATGCCCGCCAGCTCCAGGGGCCGATATTAACACACCCAGAGGTGTCCCGTATGATCCCGGATGCCCGCCAGCTCCAGGGCCGATATTAACACACCCAGAGGTGTCCGATATCCCGC